>PVLC010022483.1:0-26605 GCA_004027655.1 Graphiurus murinus
AATAAGCCTACAGCCAGCATCATATTAAATGGAGAGAAACTGCAAGAGTTCCCACTAAAGACAGGAACAAGGCAAGGATGTCCATTATCACCTCTTCTGTTTAATATAGTACTCGAGACTCTAGCCAGAGCAATAAGACAAGAGAAGGAAATCAAAGGGGTAAAAATAGGGAAAGAAGAACTAAAACTATCCCTTTTTGAAGATTATATCTTTCTTGAAAGCAAACTTTCATACTAGTCTCTTTCAGATCTCAGTTGAATACCTAAGATCTATACAATCTAAATACATTAAGTTAAATATTTTAGCCCAAATCAAAGAAAGGTTCTGTATAACATATTGTGATAATAAAAGACAGTATAAAATAAATTATTGCTTATATGCAGTAATATTTTCTTTTTCAGACCAATACTTTTTAAATGTATTTGTATTTTTCATATTAAATACATATATTATTTATTCTTTGAAAAATATGCATGTATTTATATATGACAATACATACATATTCTTAATGTCATTATTTTCAAATTACTGAGGATAGTTGGAGAAATCAATTTGACCAATATGCTTTAGAGTAGAAAAAAATCATGCACTCCCTCCCCTCCACACACACTCTTATGAATACCTTTTTTATTTATTTTTTTTTTTTTTTGCAGTACTAAGGATTGAACTTAGGGACATTCTACCTCTGAGCTATACCCCCAGCCCTATTTTTTATTCTTTATTTTGAAACAGGGTCTCACTAAGTTGCAGAGTGCCTCACTAGGTAGCTGAGGCTGGCCACGAACCTGGATCCTCTGGTCTCAGCCTCCCAAATGCTGGGATTACAATCCTGTGCCGCCACACCGGGCACTTATACTTTATTATAGTATTAAAAAATACTTTTTTTCTCTTTTGAAACTACATGATTTAATCTTAATAGTACATGTTCAACTTTTTCTGTTCTCTGTGTTATTTATTTATTTATTTGTTTGTTTAAATTATTATTGTGTGTGTGTGTGTGTGTGTGTGTATGTGTGTGTGTGTGTGTGTGTGTGTGTGTGTAACTGAGGATTGAACCCAGGGGTATTCTATCTCCAAGCTACATCCCCAGCCCTACTTTTTATTCTTTATTTTGAAACAGGATCTCACTAAGTTGCAAATGGCCTTACTAAGTAGCTTAGATTGGCCACAAACCTGATATCCTCCTGTCTCAGCCTCCCAAGTAGTGGAGTTACAAGCATACACCACCACACCTGACTTTTGCATAATTTTAGAACTTAATTAAAAAATACTTTAGTCTTCATAAACAGCTTATTCTACATTTTGTTTCATGCAGTAGTAATTATATTCCTATGTGAATTCCTATGTATTTTATTATAAATTGTTAGTATGCTTCTTATTTTTAACTCAATTCCCATTTTTATGATTACAACCTTTACATAACTTTTATGTAATATCAAATTCCTCTTTCTAATTGATATGGTTTTAAAATAAATTCTCAGTATTCTGCAAATACTGAGGTGTACTCAGTGAACTTCACTCATTGGAGATGATAACTCATAGTTACAGGTTATTTAAATGATATCAGGATATAGTGTAACTGGTGGATATATATATTCGTTATGTTTACATTTATTTATGAATATCTGAATCTAGATCTTGAATCACTTAAAAGGAAACCAGAGAAATTAATATTTTTATAATTAAATGGAAGAACAATAGGGTTGAATGAAACTTGAAATAAAATGACAGTTTTTGTTTATATGTCAAATATTTATTCAGCATCAACTATATTATAGCTTTTTAAACACACTTCTAATGTATTCTTTTTTGTCTGTGATATTGAGATTTGAACTCACAGACATTCTACTTCTGAGCTATACCTCCAACCCTATTTTATTTTTCATTTTGAAACAGTATCTCATTAAGTTGTAGAGAACCTTACTAAGTTGCTGAACTGGCTGCAAATCTATGATACTCCTGCCTCAGCCTCCCAAGTACTGAGATTACAAATGTGCACCACCATACCTGGTTTTAATATATTATTGACTATAAGAAGATAAATCTATATTTTCAAAATTTGGTTATATTGACTTAGAATTTTAATAAGTATTTTTATGGATCTGGTAAAATGGGCTTTCTTGTATTTCTAAGTTTCTCTTTTTAATTCACAATTACAAAACCAATCTTCAAAGATTGTATCACCAAGGAAATTTCTCTATGACTGGTGGGAGAAAATATTATTTTTAATGTAGTTAATATATGAGTAGTAGTCATGAGGATGAAGGCAATGTGAATTTTTTGGCAGCCCTTGTAGAGGTTTATTCAATGTCTTGATTTTCTAAGATAGAGTGTGGACTTAGTTCTTTCTTCTGTTTCAGTATTCTCTGTGTGGAAGGTTAATGTCTTTTTCTCTCACTAAGTGTTGACCTCAGCATCTCTTTGACTGAATTCATGTAACGTGTTCTCCAACTGTTCTTTTGGGGAACATTGACTCTAAGAATGACATCAGTAAGAGCATCACATTTCTGGTCAGACTTGTATCCTCATTACCCAAGCTAATGGTGCTCCTCAGTTGGCACATGGAAACCTGAGGTAATGATGCAAAGTAGAGATCAGATGCAATGCAGGTAGAATCAGATTACAGCTTTTGCCAGGCCTATGCTGGCTTGCATCATGAAGTGGACTCAAAGATCCGTAACTTTAGATCCTGATGAATTTCCTAGGTTCCTATGTTTTAAAGTTTGCCTCCCCTTCACTTAATTTTTTTTTTCTAAAAAGGGAAATCCACAGGTAATAATTAGCTAAGATACATAAACATTGCTTTGAGAAAGTACTTCATAATTAACATTATAGGAATTCTTTTTCTAGTATGGCATTTGTATTTTTAAATGTTTGTTTATGTATTAATTGATTGATTGCTGTACTGGAGATTGAACCCAGGGGCATTCTATGTCCGCGCTGCATACCCAGTCCTATTTTTTTATTCTTTATTTTGAAATAGAGTCTCACTAATTTGTGGAGGGCCTCACTAAGTAGCTGAGGCTAGCTGTGAACCTGCAATTCTCCTGTCTCAGCTCCCAAATACTGGGATTACAAGCGTGCGCTACCATGCTGGGCTTGTAATTTGTATATTTAAAGTCACCATTATTAAACTTCACTGTGTCAGATTACACATCACATGACTTTTCCTTACTGGTATACAGTTAATTCAGGGGCTTTAAAATCAGGTGTGTATATATTTCTCATTTAAATAATCACCCAATTATAAAAACAGCTACTAAAATGTTGATTGTGTCAAATAAATACTGGCTGTGCTCACCATCAACTTATTTTATCTGATTTTCTCATGGAATCTCAGCAGTCCTTCATATCCCTGGGGTTCTTCAAATAATGTTTTGACATACCTGAATTTATGGACTAGTAATTAACTAAATCTGGACTTCGCAAATCTAAGCTTTGCAGCAAAAATGCTTTCAACAGTGGCTCATTTTAAGTGAGAGACAATTTCACTAAAGTTTTTTCTGTTGTCAGATGGAGACATTAAGCACCTATATTAGTGTCAGCATATATTGGTTAACCTGAGAACACAGCCATCTAGGACTCCTCTCTAAACTGAGAAATCTATGATCTTACAGATTGCAGGCATGCCAAGGTCACATGGAAAATACAAAGCTAAGGATGTAGAAAAGAGACCCAGCCTGGAATTCTGAAGAAGGGAGAGCAGGCCAAGTGTAACACAGTCTCCAGACACATCTAAGAGATTAGTAGAAAAGGCGATGGGCTAACCAGTCTCAGGCTTGGTCAGTTGACAAAGGTGGCATTAGCCAGAGATGCTTCACAATTTTACTGATGTTTCTGAGAGAGATCTTTGTTTTGGAAATGATCTTAGTATTTTGGGGATTTATTTTCTGTTGGCTTATACTCAGACAGCCCAGGATAAGTCTGTTTTATCCACGGGTAAAACAAAGGAAAACAACAACAAAAATAAAACTGTTAGGTTACTTAGTTTCAGATTCACTGAGGCATTTCTTTTGTTTATTGTTGTTTTCATTAAATAAAATAAATGTTTAATGTCTTGTTGAAGCCAGAAAGGACTCCTATAGTTTGATTAAAATGTTTTCTTAGAGAATAAGAATTGAAATTCTCATGGAATACATTAGAATGCATTCCAGGGTTTATAATTTAAGCTTGTGAAAGAAGATTCCAAATCATCTTAATAGAAGGGCTCTTCTATCTAAGGGAAACACAAGAAACCTGATATGCTTATCCGCACCAGAAACTATAAGGACCACTTTGTAATGGTGCCGCAAAATAATAGATTTGTTTAATTATATTGTTCATAGTATATGCATTTTCTTTTGTTCTACCTGACAGTGCTCAGCACCATTTTCTTATTGAATAGTCAAGTTATATTTGTGAAATGTTCTGAATAGTCAGTCTTTTTCTGTATTCCCTTGCTATGTTAAAAAGCCAAATTATTTTACTCTGTTTCATAGAATGCTTCTTTTTAAATATAGATATTGGTACATTGTAACTATTCATCATTATGAGATTCAAAGTGATACAAATACACATGCACACAGCACTTGTATTTTCCTCCATTTTTTAAATAATACTGCTGTGTAAGAGTTCCATGTCTTTGTCACTTATTCATAAAATTTGAACTGATTAATCCCTGGAGTTCTAGGCTTTTTTTTTCTAGATTTAAGAAATACAGCAACAGAAGTAGATAAAGAATATATATATATATATATGTGTGTGTGTGTGTGTGTGTGTGTGTGTGTGTGTGTGTGTGTGTGTGTCTGTGGTGTTTATTGTTTTTATACAACACATACATACATACTGGTGGTGATAACAGAGAAGAAAATAAAATGGTGAAGGTGTGTATAAAGATTATAGGGGACTGCAGTCTTTAGAAGATATTGTGATAAGGGAAGCCCCACCAGAAACATGACATCTGAATAGTGAAATAAATGAGGTGACCAAGTCAGCCAATCTGATATCGGGGAGATGATTATTCCAATAAGAAGAAGTCTCTGAGGTGGCAGCCTGTCTGGTTTCAAGGAAGTGATTCTGGATGAGAGTCAGAGAAGTGAAGAGATGAAGGAAATGAAGTTAAAGACACCATGAGAATACAAACCAAGCTGAGCATTAGAAATCATTGTAAAGGCTTTGACTTTTATGTCCATTGTATCAGAAGCCCTTTGTTGGACTAAGCAGAGGACTGGTCAAATCTGCTGATATTTTAATGGCAGAATTCTGCCTATTGTGTCGGGATACACTAAAGAGGAAGAGAGTACTAGTGGAGGTAGGGAAACCCGGTAGGTAGGAGACCATTGGGAAGATCCAGGTAAGACATGATATCTGCTTAAGGCATCATATGGCAGCAGTAGTTAGCAAAAAGTGGTGTATTCCTAATGCATTTGATATTGTGACCTATTGAAAAATCATAAAAAAGAGGAATTGAGGATTTCCGAATTTTTTCTATTTCCTAGTTAGCAGAAAAGCTACTCTGAATATGTTTGTGTGCCAAATTCTCTCAGTAATAGTTTTATATGGGATTTATTATTACCTTTACATATACTATTGAAAGCCTGAATAATTTATGTGTATGTATCAAAAACTCAACAATCCTAATACTAGCAAAGTTGCATTGTTCAGCTGGGCATGGTGACATATACCTGTAATCTCAGATATTTGGGAGGCTGCAGCAGGAGGATTGAAAGTTTGAGGCCAGCCTGGGCAGAGTTTGAGACCCTGTGTCACAATAAAAAATAGACTGGGGATATAGCTCAGTTGTAGAGCACCTGGGGTTCATTCCCCAATACGAAAGGAAAAAAAGACTGAATTGTTCAGAAATGTGTTCCTGTGAAAGGGTTTTTGGTGTTGTTTTGTTTTACATCCAGAATCTTATTTCCCTGACTATAAGGAAGGTGTATGTACAGAAGTGGTTCAGTAATCATAATCTAGTGACTAAGAAATGTGTGATTGCTCTGCACTTGGACTGGGTCAAGAAGCCAATTAGACCAAGGGCACCGATGCACTCTTTTCATGAGTCTGAGCTTTGCATGTTCCGCTCCAGAGCATTTATTTTTGACCTCATACATACCCCTCAAAAAAGCATGCCCTTGCTCACAAGGGGAGTCTGAAGAACTGTATGGAGAGGTCAGTCCAGATCCATCATCACTGCTAGAAAAAATCAACTCACAACATTTCCTTTATTTACAACCAATGAAAAAGTAAATATCGCTGTCTTCACATTTAGACAGCACACGATGAAAGGAATAAGGAATGTACAATGGTACAATCTGTTTTTTCTCAGAGTGAGCTGAAATAGTCAGTGAAGCATATACATGGTTTATTAAAAAGTGGTTTTTGCTAGCAGTGTTAAAAAATTTAAGTCTGCCTTTAAAGTATAGGAATAACTCTTAATGAATATTGCATCTTTAAAAAAAAAGTAAATCCCTATTTAACTCACTTCTCTTTTTAAATTTCAGAACCTACAGATAGGCCACCCATGCTATTAATTGCAAATTCTCAAACAATTGAGATTTTGTACCTTAATGGAAGTAAAATGGCAACTATAAGTGCAGCCAACAAAAATGAGATTCATACTATGGATTTTATTTACAATGAAGAAATAATTTGTTGGATTGAATCAAGAGACTCTTCAAATCAACTCAAATGTATTCAGATAACAAAAACAGGAGTATTAACAGATAAATGGAAAATCAATATCCTTCAATCCTTCCACAGTGAGTATTTCAATTCAGTATTATGCATTAACTCTTTAATTATTTCATTTATAGAGCAGTAGATGGGATTCTTAGATTTCTAGCATAGTTTGTAAATGTCGGAAAGCTTTATATGCAAATATGACTGCCCTTATGTAACTATTAACTACACATTTTGCATACCCACATACATACATTTGATAACTCTATTTACATAAGCAATAAATTGTAGCATTAATTGCAATTCTTTCTTTAATGCTTATTACAGTATCACCTTGCTGGGAATTGTGATTTTTCACTGAGTGGTAGTTTACAATGTGAGAGTTACCTTGAAAACTACTAGGTTTATGCTAATTGCTAGTAGATATTTGTATTTGTCGACTTTTTTCCTTAGTTATTTAGAGGTTTTTTTGTTTGTTTGTTTTGTTTTGTTTTTTTACATAATTTCTAACATGTAACTATGATTAGTGATTAATTTTGATTTTTCTCAGGTCAGAAATCTGACATCCTAAAAATTGTCCTTCACTTCCTGAATATTCCTATAAGCTGACCTCACATTGTTATGCTCTCTTTTTCCTTTTCCACACAACCAAATAAAAATTCATCTGTACATGCCTGAAGAAACACATATGCAAACATGTATTCAGTTATTTTATGATTTACAGAAAAAAATTGTTCTTACAAACACTGTTAACAAAAACAATATATAGAGAATTGAAAATTATATACAATTAAGAATGAAAATAAGAGAATTTTGATGTAATATATGAAATTTTGAGTTGTATTCAATAATTGCATTTTATTAATTTTTGATGAGTAGTTATTTAACTAAGGTAATAGTACTATGTAATATTTGATAATTATAGTTAAATAAATAAATTAGTGGCAAAATTGTAATAGTGGAATATAAAGGATATGGCTTTCATATACTTAAGTAAATAGAAATATTGAAAAAATAGAATCCAAAATTCAAAAATACTCAATATAAAAATATTGATAAAGCCATCTTTTATAAAAGTGGATGAAAAGTTCTAATGAGACCAATGAATGTTGGCTATTTCAGGGATTCTATGGAGAATTTGTATTCCATAACAAAATTTGCATAAGAGGCAATAGTAACAAAAGCAATCCTTACTTGTGATGTCTTTCAGGAATTGATTTAGCAGCAGATGGAAATTATTTAAAGAATAAGACACAAGTCTTTTACCACATTAGTGATCATATCAACTAACCCAAATGTATTTGTCCCAAGAAAAGGAAATAGCGAATATTTAGAAAGCTAGGATATTTCCTGACCAAGTAATATTTTACTTACAAGCTTACTTCAACAACTATTTTTCTATACTTAATATGCCTTAAGTGGTACTAATTTCTCATTTTATTTATTTATTTATTCAATTTTTTTTTGTGGTACTAGGGATTGAACCCAGTTCCTGAGCCCTTTTTATTTACTTATTTTGTTTTGAAACAGGATTTCACTATGTTGCCGAGAGTCTAGCTACATTGCTCAGGCTATCCTCAAACATGTGATCCCCCTGTCTCAGCCTCCCAAGTGCTAGGATTATAAGCATGTACCACCACGCCCTCCTCTTGCATATGTAACTTTTTTTCACATTAAAAATCTTGTTATTTATTTAAAAAGTTAAAAAGTTACATATCACTATTTAACAGTTACTTTCCTGCATTTCTGCCCTTTAAGTATGTGCATAAATAAAATTTAAATTAGCAATATTGATCAATCGTAATACATCAAAATAACATATGTATAGATATTAAAATTTAGGTGTGTATAACACTCAAATAATTTAATGTAAAATTCAGAACCAAAATTACCATGTAATGGTGGCCTACAGAGAGGATTCAGTCTATCTATGGCACTGAGCAGGCCCCACCGCTGGATCCACAAACATTCTTCAAATAACTTTCTCAAGTTGAATAACCTACCTATGTTCAAATCTAACTTCCTACAAACACTTTTCCACCTACCCCAAACCTCATTCCTTTGAAAACAGTATGGAAAGATGAGAATATAAAACCCTTATTAACTCTAAATGTTAAAAGGTGTGTGTATATGTGTGTGTGTGTGTGTGTGTGTGTGTGTGTGAGAGAGAGAGAGAGAGAGAGAAAAAGAGAGAGAGAGAGAGAGAGAGAGAGAGAGAGAGAGAGAGAGAGAGAGAGAGAGAACGTGCGTGAGAGCGAGAGAGAGCACTTTATTATCATGCTCTTAAAGATGTTAGATACAATCTGATAACTGGATTTTTAAGCTGGTATTTAGCAATTATTTTAATTATATGCTTCAGTATTTAAAACAAAGACTAAAATTTACAATTCTAGAAATCACTAAAGAATACATTAGGGCATATTTAAAATGAATATGGAAATTATAAAACAAAAGAATAAGTAACTATAGAAAGCAGTGCTAATTCACAGCTTAAGAAGTCTAAGATGTATAGCTTCATAGAATCATTCATGGAACAATTATTCTTATCTAATGTGTATTAATTAATATCATACTATACATTTTGATGGAAAGCTTCATGGGATTCAGCAGTTTGGCAATGCCCCCAGTTATGATAGACACAGGAAACTGATATTATTGTAAAATGGACCCTGAACTATTAAAACAACATAACATTCTAACATTATTCAAATAACATTATTCTATATTCTTCCTTTATTAGTCACATACTTGTACCACTTCTATCTGATCATTGTTTTCCCAATACATATTTACCTAATGTTACCCAGAATTGGAGAACCAAATGGTTCTCATTTTTTATGCTGCAAAGACCTGGATGATGTTTGGTAACGCTAGAAAAATGTAAGTTAACACTCAGGATCACTGTTACTGCTATTGCCACTGATGATTCTTATGAAAACTACAATCAAAGTTTTCCATATGTAACTTTTAAAAGACACTATTTATTAAATTCAGGGAAAATCAAGCCATCGCATATTAAAATATTTGTAGAAAATGATTTGTAACTTAGATTGCATTTGATTTATATAACAATTCTTGGCAAAACTAGAAAAAATAGATTGATTTTTCTTAAGGAATTCAGTGAAATGCTGAATAGATTATTCATTTTGAACCAATAAAATGCATATTTTAATTGGAGTAAATAATTTTGGATGAAATCAGGTATAAGATAGTCAATTTTATAGTCACTTTAGAAAAAAGGTGATTAAATGTCTGTAAGTAATTTAATGATTGGTATGGGACAGAGGTATGTTCAGGTCTGGACTCCTCTGTCATGTTTCTAAGCCATTATGTTATCAACCTGCATTTACTGTGACAATTTTTGAGTTGATAATGAAGTCTGAATATTCCTTGCATGTATAATAACATAAAATCTCTATTACACCATATAAGCAAAAGTGGTGAACCAATGAACGTTGGCTTGAATACCTGTCACTATCCACTGTTTCACAAATTATCTCTGCAGCTTTTATCCCTATTACTTTACATGCTTTATTCTGAACTTACCTCTAAAGAACATACATTTTTTAAAAAGTATATATTTTAACTATTTTTTAAAGATGACTATGAGAAAACCAATTATTACAGATCAAACTGACATACATTTATAACTTGCATGATAATATAGTAATAAAAATTTTATCACAATGTTTAAAGTTTTACTGTATCTCATCTCTTTGTATATCCACTACATCTCTGTGGAGTAAGTGGGAGAGATATGCTCTTCTTGTTTTGTAGTAGAAAAAATTTTAACTCAAATGTTTTAAGCAGAGCTGAATGATTAAAAGGAAGACAGACACAGAACATTTGTATTTTATTCCTGTACGCTGGAAAGCTAAATCTACCCCAAATGATATCTAGATTTTATTAAATGTGCCAAATAAGTATTTGCAACATGTAGGGCATTTTTAGTTAGTTATTATTTCCTTTTTACTGATGGGAAAATTGAGACTCTGTGAAACTAGGTTATAAAACACAAGTGTTCACTACAGGTTTGGGTTTGGATCAGACTTCAGAGATTTTTTTTCTAAGTACCACATTGAGACTTAGGTTTTATTTATTTATTTTTTCATTTGAGCAAAAAAATAATTAGATTCACTGATCTTAGTAACAGAGTCTCACAAAGTCAAATCTCTCAGTGGAGAAGTATAAGAATATTGGAAGGAAGATGGAAAAGGTATATTATGGAAAGTTATGTTACTTGAAAAGACCCATCAAAAGATTCTGAGATGGCCCTGTTGGGAGTCTTACCTTTAATATTGAGACTCACTCCTAGCAGTATTGTGGGAAAATAAAGATAGGTGACCATGAATATTTTTAAGAAATTATGTTAACCAAGAAACACTTGGGAAGTTGATAGAGATTTTTTTTATTAAATTTTATTCTATGCTTTAAAGATGCCTTATGTTATTTACTTAGCATGTTATCCTGCAAGTTGCAGACCTTGAGGATAATTTTAAAATTATGTTTTCTAAGCAAAAGTGATTTTTCCAGTCAGGTATTCATACAAAAATAAGCTTGTAATAGCTAATTATCTCCTCAAATTTTTCTTGGAAAATATTTTGGTAGATACCCCCAAATCAATAAAATGTTGCATTTACAAGAGTAGTAATCTACTTCTATTTCCTCAGGACAAATGCACAAAGAGAGGAATATTCCCTGAGTTAAGCTTTTATTAAAGATGGTCTGAGCCATATTGTGTGATCTTACATATTGGATCAGAGATTCTTTCATTCTGTTTCTATGTATGGTTCTTAAATACGCTGAAAGATCTGAGGATCACTTTGAAAATTCTAATATGGGCTTAACTGTCTTGGCTTGATACACTTGTGAACTTAACCCCAGTGCAGTAGAATATGCATGGCTAAAAATAGGGTTTTCATTCTTCATGAATTTACTAGCATCTGGATTAACCCCATTCACTGACTTTTTATCTTTTCTTAGTCTGTTTCTGCATCAAACTTAGCTCATTTTTCCATTTGAACCTCTGTCTAAGTCAATTTAATTAAATACTTGGTTTTATCATTTTGATTTCTGACAGTTGACTTTGATCATCTACCAGTTTTATCTCTTTTGTGTTAGAAATTCTAATAATTACATAATATTATGGCAGAACATGTACTGAAAGTGTATTTTGTGCATCAAAAATTTACATATTGCCTTCTTATCTTCACAAAAATTACAATACATTGATATTATTTATGATTGTCAGTTGTATATTAAAACATGAGCTGAAAGAAGTACAATAGTTTTACTAAGTTAATGTGAAGGCTCTTCCTTTTTATCTAAATAGATACTTAATAACAACCTTTCTTGCTTCTTCTCAACTGCCCTATTTTCCTAATCCCTACATAGTCTTCACTGTTTCACAATCATTCAAGGTATGGCTGGACAAATATAACAAGACTATGTCCTATTGTAAATATAGGCATTTTGGGGACTAAAAAAAATATTAAAAAATTCCACCTGAAACAATATAAATGGTAGTCCCAAATAATAGTAGCTTGTATTGAGTCAGCAATCTAGAGGATGTTTTTTATAAATTTGCAGCAACATCCTAAGATTATCTAGTGACATGTATTGATACAGAGATCACTACAGGAGCTTGGCATATTGTATTCCTGAATCATATGTTTAAATATTGAATTTTAGGAGATTTTCTCTGTAATTATCTGATTGATAAAAGTCATGTATCATATTGTCTGTATGTAATGAAGTTGTTCACTCCAATGTACACTTATGTGTCTACTTTAATCCTTAAAATCCTGATGAAATGATTGTAGTACTCCATTACTTAAAACCAAACCATTTACTAGCTTCTTGTTTCTCTTGAGATAAAACCCAACTTTATCACTTGGCTTCTCTGCAGGCCGCTGCCCTGCCTCACCTTTTCCCCCTCATGCAGACCCCTGTGTGCTCTGTTCTCCCATTTCATTCTTTGAGGTACCATATTATTTCCAAAAGTTTTCCCTTTGAGTTTAGCACCCTACCTTGAACATGGGAATTTATGCTTTTAATTCTTCATCTGAAATGAAGCATGTTGAATAATTGATAAATTCTGGTTCCAGCATTCTTTTAGAAAGTGTTCAGAAAATGGTCAGCTTCCAGCTAAGGAGAATTTAAGAGGGTAACCATTTGTATTTTATAAATGAATGAGGTTGTTCAAAGGAATATTTTCCTTTTGATATCCCATTTTCCCCCAAAAAGGTACGTTATTTTATTTGTGATTTTAGCTGTTTAGAATCCAGTTTTAAGTGGTTGACAAATACAGAAAAAATATTCAACATTATTAGTAATTAGAGAAATGCAAATCAAATATTTTAAATCATTATTATCAAGATTAATTTTTGTTTGCCTAGATTTCCTTCCTTCCTTCCTTCCTTCCTTCCTTCCTTCCTTCCTTCCTTCCTTCCTTCCTTCCGTCCTTCCATCCTTCCTGTGGCCCTGGGGATTGTACTCCAACATTCTACCTCTGAACTGCATCTCCAGTCCATTTAGTTTTTGTTTGTTTGGTTTTTTGTTGAAACAGGATCTCATTAAGTTGCTGAGTATCTTGCTAAGTTGTTGAGGTTGGCCTTGAACCAATGATCTTCTTGTCTCAAACTCCCAAGTACTGGGATTTCAGGTGTATGCCACCATACCCAGCATGTCTGCTTGTTTTATTAATAGATTTTTCTGACCTAAGTGGAACTATCTATATGTTCCCATCACTATGCTATATGCTTTGTAAGTGATATTTAGCAGGCTTGCTTTACCAGTCAGAAATGTGGAAGGTAGTGTGGGTCCTTTCATCTTTAGAAATTCATAAAATATATTTGAAATCAATAATGATTAATTAATTATACTGGTGTTTTTAACTTGAGTTCTACTTTAATGAAAGAAAAAAAATTTTGACAGACAAAATGAGCATCCTAGTGCCCATGTTCCCTGACCTTCAGAAGTTTTTAATCTTGTAGAGACATTTACAAAATATTGAGTTCATTATAAAAAATAAAGACAGTGTGCAGTAGAAATCTAATTAAGTAAGGTAATAAAACTGGCATATAGCATTTCAGTTTTTTATTATGATTCTTGTTTTCTTTCTTTCTTTTTTTTCCAAGCTCTAACATCTTGCGACTTGTAGATTTATTTAAACACTGGGTTTTGTATTTCCCTCACCACAGTATTTGGGATGAGTTGGCATGGTTCTAGCTTGTCATTAACTAGCTATGTGTCCCTGCACAGATCATTTTAAAATAAAAGATGTTAATACCTTTTTATTCCACTTTTTTGGTGCTGTGTAACAAATCTAGGGGTGCTCTACTATTGAGCAATATATTCAATCCTTTATTTTTTATTTTTAAGATGGGGTCTTGATAGGTTGCCCAGACTGGCCTTAAGATTGCAATCCACCTGCTTCAGCCTCTTGTGTCACTGGGATTACAGGTCTGCAGGTAGCATTGTTTGTGTGTGTGTGTGTGTATGTGTGTGTGTGTGTGTGTGTGTGTGTGTTACTGGGGATTGAACCTAGGGACATTCTGTCTCTGAGCTGCACCTGCAATTCTATTTTATTTATTTATTTTTTATTGGTGTATTGTAATCCTACATTTTTTTTTCGGCAGGACTGGGACTGAATGCAGGGGCATTCTACCTCCAAGCTACCACCCCCGGTCCTATTTTTTATTCTTTATTTTGAAACAGGGTCTCACTAATTTGCAGATTGCCTCACCAAGTAACTGAGCTGGTGCCAAACCAAAATCCTACTGTCTCAGCTTCCCAAGTACTGAAATTACAATTGTGTACTACCACACCAGGCTGTAATCATACATCTTAATGAGGTACAAGCTGGTAGTGGCATACATGCACACAGCGCTCCCTTCCACAATTCCCACCCCATTTCCTCCCCCATCCCTCCTTCTCATATTTGGTTTAGTGATTTACCTTGAAAAAATATTAGCATTGAGATATAGAAATTAGATATAAAATTGATAGATATAATTTAGTATCATGGGGGAAAAGCCACATGCAAGTGCAAAATATTAATACTGTAATATACATTTAATCATAAAACTACTCCAATCTATCCTTCTGCCATTAAATGCTTTAATTTCAAACTGAATAAAACATCCCAATTAAAGAAAAAAAAAGGTGCTTTCACATAATTGCTAGAATTCCATATCTAAATATACTTTCCCGTTGAATTTATTTCTGTGTGTGAAATATTTATTCCTTCCTTTTATTTTTCCCTTTCTTTTTCTCCCACCTAACCACTCACAATAAAAATACCTTGACCCTTTCATAGTAACATTTCCTAAAGTATGTTCCTTCAGACACCAGTTCTGAAAGACAATCTTGCAAAACTGATTTTGTGTTCAAATTAGTTTTAAAAAAATCTACATGTTCTATAGCTTTAAAACTGATTTATAATATCATTAGTAGGTTTTAAAAATTGAGAATTAGCTGGGTATGATAGCACACATCTATAATCCAGTACTTGGGATGGCAAGTTCAAGGCAAGTGTAAGGTTACTTAGAGAAACTATGCTTCAAAACAAAAATAAAACAGAGCTGAGGATATTGTTAGCACACACAAACACACACATACATATACACACAATTATGAGAATCTCTTCAGTAAAATAACTATTATTTTTTTTCATTTTAGGGTTTCCTTAATATATTCAAATATGAGCACATAATTTGCATTTTAGCACTGTCTGTGAGTGTTGCTGTGTTACTTTATGGGTCCTTATGATGAGGGAAATGATGTGTATGTGTGTATATATATGTTATATATATATATGTAATTTCTGTATATATGTTTATATACATACATAAATATGTATGTACATATATATGTATGTTACTGTGTTACTGTATGAATCCTTATGACCAAGGAAAGGATATATATATATGATGTGTCAAATCATTTCCATATATATGTATATATACGTACATATATATGTATACATATGTCTAATATATGTTAACATCTCAGATACTTGTTTTATTTATATTGTACATTTTGACTGTATTGTTTTGAAGGCCTCAGGGAGAAGGTCTTGTTTTGAAGGCCTCAGGGAGAAGGTCTTTAGAATTTAAGCTCTTTCCATCATTTCTTTTTGCATGTTTACTGTATTTGTGGTTATACCAAGAAGGTTGTGTATAGAAAGAGATGATATGTAATTTTTCTGTAACAAAGATCTTTTAGCCTTTTCTTCCCAGGGTTTCAAATACATTTAGTCTGTACATAGAGAGTTATGAGATTAGATCTTGAATTTGTGGTTATACCATTTTGGTATAAAGTGCTTTCAGTCTGTTCTTAAAATATTTTGTAAGTCTTTATCATCTTAATGAAAACACTTGAAAAGTTATATATAAGCTCTCCTGGTAACATTTGTCACTTTAATGTGAGGATTAAGCTAGACATTTTGTTGGCGGGGCGCACTAGAGATTCAACACAGGAGTCTTCTACTTCCAAGCTAAACCCTCAGCCTTTTTATTATTTATTTCAAAATGGTCTCAGTAAGTTGCTGAGTGTTTCGATAAGTTGCAGACTGGCCTGGAACTGCTATGCTCATGTCTCAGCCTCCCTAGTACAAGCTAGACATTTTTTTTTTTTTTTTTTTGCGGTACTGGGGATTGAACTCAGGGACATTCTACCTCCGAGCTACACCCCCTAGCCCTATTTTTTATTCTTTTATTTTGAAACTGGGTCTCACTAAGTTGCAGAGTGCCTCACTAGGTAGCTGAGGCTGGCCGCGAACCCGGATCCTCCGGTTTCAGCCTCCCGAATGCTGGGATTACAAGTGTGCGCCACCACGCCCGGCTTCAAGCTAGACATTTTTAATCTCCTTGTTTTATCATATTTTCAAGAATAATTTATCTATATGTATTAAGGACAATTATTCAATACACTTTTACCAAAAGTAAGTAAGTAGTTGAATATTTCAAAACTTTATGGTGGAGAAAGTCCTATGTAACTACTGACCAACCAGGAGTACAGTTTTCTAACCTTTAGACAGATCCGTGTTTCAAAGATACCCTTAAAATGCACTAGGGAGTGATGACTATTAATCTTAAAAGCTACACACACACACACATACACACACACACACACACACACACACACACACATACAATATTATTTCCATAAATAAGGAAGCTTATGTTTTAAATTTTATGTTGAAAAATATTAATTTGCTTTTTGAAAATAACAATAGCAAAAACTTCTGTAGAATTCTTTGTGGCTTGGCACAGTATTTGAGCTTAATAAATAGTGAGAATAATTAATTATACATATGAAATACCTCACTCTAAGATAGTTAATTTTTATGTAATTTGAAATATATCAATAATTTGTTTGGGTTATGAAAGATGGATGAAATAAAAATTATTTTAAAGTCTCTATTTTTTTCTTTAAAGTAGATTCATTGTACCTTAAGGAGTATTCTTCCTGACATTGGTCTGTCAGTTTAGGTTATGTGCCAGGAACAGAAACCCACTCCTGAAGTCAGTAAGTTTTTGAATACAGTGTGTTCTCAGAATTGTTGGAACAGATAAAAGCATGTGCCTTTGGAAATGACACACAAAACAGCAGAGAGTTTTAGGAGCCACTATTTCTTAGGCTTTCCTTGGAACTGTGCTGGGATCAAGAACCCCTTACTGCTGCTGCTGCTGTTGACAGCTGCTTCTGAATGCCCTGGAAGCAACAGACTGACACAGGTGCATCCTAGGAATTGGGAAAGCGTGTGAGGAAGCCCCTGCCATTACAGCTGCAACCCACACTGCTTCTTGTCACCTAGAAAGCAGGATGATATGCACTCAGCCACTACTCTAAGCAAATGTCTCCTTTCCCACAATCATGCTTCCCACTTGAAAAAGTTAAAATGAGCAGGAGGACAGCCACACTTTCACTCCTCCTTGCAAATTTCTGAATGCACATAAATTAGCATAAGAACCGAATCCTCAAGTTGAATAGAAAAAGATAGTTTTAAGCTTTCCATCCCCTCAAATGGACAGAGAGAAGGAGGTTGAGAGAGACAATCTGGAATACTCAATACAACTGTTTTTAGTGCATTTATCTAAAAATAATATATTGATTCTTTCTTAATAGAAATTCTTGTTATTTTACCCTAATGAGTTCAGTAAAACCAGTGAAGCTACTGTGTGTTGTTCTTCCTTATGACTTTGAAAAATTCCTTTCTTATTGATATGGCTCCCTGGTGTGTGTGTGTGTGTGTATGTGTATGTGTGTGTGTGTGTGTATGTGTGTGTGTGTATGTGTGAATAGTTCATATCTTCAGGTTGTTTGTATTCACAGTATGTTTTCACAGTTTTTATTTTATCTAAGAGCCATCATTTTGATCTAAAATAAGACGCTCATATATTCTTTAAGATTCCTAGCTAGACCCATTTCTTTCTTTGCTCCTGTCAAGCTATTTCAGGAACTTTTTAGTATTTCATCTTCCTTCATGGCTATCAAAGAAAGGGTCATGTCTAGGAGGAAGAAAGATGACATCATTGAATTCTACTGACATACAAATGCAGGTTTTGAAAATAAATGATGTTTTTATTGCTGGTCTTTTGTTATCGCAAAGTGAGATATTTAGTTATCTCTCAAGCTCTGAACAGGAACTGCCTTCAGTTAAATTTAAAAGAATATTTGAAAAATGAAATGAAGCTTTTCTTTAGCCTTTTCTCTTAAGTGATATTAAGTTTTGCTTCATGTTACAGCTATAAGGATTATATTAGCAAGAAAAATACAACTGAATGAATCAGAACTATCATGGTTATCTCCACAAAGATTTTAGGTATAAAGGAGAGTGTTAGGATTGTACTTGCTTTTCAGTGTTAAATACCATATGTTATATAATTTGTGAAAAAATATTTACTAGTAAAACATAGATAATAGAGGCAAAATGTTTTTACTGTGCAAATTGGGTAAATATTCATCTCAATATTCCATTTCATTTTATGTGTTTAATCTGAGCTTTTATTTGGGGACTCTTATGACCCCTATATCCATGGCATGATATTCACACAAAATTAGATGGCTCATCAAAGTAATTATTTTGAGAAGCTAAGGTTCAATTACCTTCATTTTCCAATTTTTTCTCCTAAATTTGATGTATAGTCAATATTTTGTACTTCATATTCACTTTATCACCTTACTTATTTATATATTTGTTTTTATTTTAAGACTAGGTCTTGCTACTTTGCCCAGGCTGGCCTTGAATTTGTGATTCTTCTGCCTCTGCCTATAGAATACCTGGGATTATTAGTGTGCACCACCATGTCTAGAACCTGATTTATTTTGAATCATTATTATAAAAAGTTAGAATTATTGGGAGATTATTCTAGACAGATATATAACAAACTCTTTACTTTGTAAGAGTTTTATTGTTGTTGAAACTTTTATAAGATATATTAAGATTAATAATATTTGTATTTTGGCTTGGATAAAAGCCAAGTGGTATTACTATATGAAAACAGTTTTAAAAAAGTAGAAGTTGCTTTGTTTGTTTGTTTTGGTACTAGGGATTAAAACCAGGGACATTCTACCTCAGAGGTATATGCTAGTACTATTTTATTTTGAAATAGAGTCTCGCTAAATTGCCTAGGGTCTCCCTAAGTTGCTGAGGCTGGCCTAAAATCTGCAAACATCCTGTCTCAGCCTTACAAATACTGGGATTACAGATATGCACCACTGTGCCCAGCTAAAATAGATATTTTTCAATGTTTGTAGTTAAGATGGACATTGGCCTATTATGTAATTAATATGCCATATGTGTACATACATAAATTTATATAAAATTATTATATGAATTTAAATTTATATATCTCATAATTTTATATAAGTTTAATTTTATATAAATTTATTATACATATTTATAAGATTTATATATTATAAATTTCAGATTTAGAATGTACTTTTTGCAACTATTTTATTATTGTGTCTGGATTTCAATGTAAGTTGAGTATTCCTTAGTTCTTCTTTCTTTATCCTAAACACATAATTATGTTTAGTTCCCACTCAATCCATGTGATGAGCCTTGAGGTAATTCCCCAGAAAAGTAGCAGCCTGATCTCCATTAGGGCTCATTAGGATCACCTTTGGTAAAGAAGTGTCTGAGGTGGAACTCTATAAACTTATATCTCATCGAAGGACTGCCCTAGTTAATTCCCATGTCATTTCCCAGTACAGAGATGTCCTAACACCTTTCACGATGCCTTGGTATGACTCTTGGAAGTAACCCTTACCAAGTCAAATTAAATAAAAAACAAATTTTTGGTGATTGGTTCTAATTGTCTTGAGACTTATAAAATAAACAATCCAGAGGCATTTATTGACTTTCAAGGCATATTTCTCCAAAAACTAGTGGTATTTCAATTACAATTACATGATTAATCTTTAACATAGAAAAAGGTTAATATCTGAAATGTTTCTCACCTGGAACATGGCTGAGGAAGCATTTTACAAATATTAGGTCATTGTGTTTCATGGTTGACATTTCTTTTACCAGACTGAATGAGATGATAACCCTGATCTAACTGATCTCTTGTTATTACAGGTTCATCCCACTGAATATTTATTAGACCAGTCTATTCTTCATTTATTATACATAAGAAATAATGCCCAGGGGAAATATATATATATATATATATATATATATATGGTTTTCTATTTGTTGTCATTTTCTATTTGTAGCCATTCTGATGTCCAGGGGCTCTGAGCTACACCCCTGGCCCTATTTTACATTTTTTTAAATTTTTATTTTAGGGTTTCACTAAGTTGCTGAGGGCCTTGCTAAGTTGCTGAGGCTGGCCTTGAACCTATGGTCTTCATGTCTCAGCCTCCCAAGCACTGAGATTACAAGTGTGTGCCACCATGCCCATCTATCATTCTGATTCTGAATATATAATTTGGGTTGATTAAGAGCTATAACAAATATGAATAATAAGAAATCAATAACAACGAAATAATAGTGATATGTAATAAACAACATCTAACAATTACATATATAAAGGTAAAGTAGTAATAGTAACTTCCTTAAAAGTCTTTGTTTTCAGGGGCATGAGTCAAAAGAGAATCCAAAATAATATAATATATGTAAACAGAAGAGTTAGGGCAATTGATAGTCTGAAAGACAAAATCAGGAATGTGTCATCAGTAAATTCTTTCTACAAAGAACAGGAACAAGAGGCACAGAGTTCCAGGTAGAGGTATATGAGAAAGCAGGAATGCAGACAAGTGAGGCTGCGGAAATTAAGAAGTGGCAGTTTTAATGCACTGGTGGATGTGGCTGTGTTTTGTTCTCCATCCATTTTACCAGGACTTTCTTCTTATCTATTCTTGCTTTTTCCTTCTCGTCCACACATGCTCACTAGTTCCTTTATTCTTTCCCACTGTAGTAGGGTCCTAAAGTCCCTTACATTATTGTTGCTCATTCTAAGTAATTATTCCTACAAATTGCTATCTGCCTAATTGTCCTTTAATAAAACCACACATCCACATTAGTTGGGATCCTTCTTCTATATTTATTTTTTGGACAAGGAATAGTAACTTGTCAAATTTGAGCTCTGGGCAGAGGCAAGGAAATACTGCAGCTGATTTAAGAACCAAAGATATTTGAATTGAGATGACTCCTGCACTTGCTAATGAAGGGGTGAGAGCAGCAATCTTGCCAGGAGGCTCTGGACCAAGGGTTGCTGTAAATGCACCAGCAATATTCATCCACAGATATGTACTGGAACATCACCATGAGTGGAAGCAGAGAGACCAGTTAGGAAGGAACTGTAGTCATAAGAAGAGAGAAGGTAGTGTCCAAGCCAGGGAGTAGTAGCAGATATGGAGGAAATGAGTATTCTCAGGTGGAAGCCTTCAGATTTGCTGATATGAATAAAGGGAGCAGAGATAAAAATAGAATGAAGGATAAAAACATTTGATTTATGGGTCAAATAAATATGTCATGTTTTCCTAGTGGGAAGAGATACCTCTATGTAAACTATGTTTCTGCTGTAGAAGTAGGATAATCCTGATATCTTTTCTGAGTAAGTACCTCCATCATAGGACATAAGATAGGCTTATTTGCTTGTGTTAGAAGAAGGAATTGGGAAATAGTGGAACAGTGAAGGAGAACGACTGGCAAAAGCTCAGTCATCTGGTCCCCCTCCCAATAAAAGCAAGAACATCCGTGACTCATATAATTGCCTGGTATTGACCCATCATCTCAGGGCAGAGCACCTACTTGTCTTTTTCCATAAAGTCATGCAGAGGTTCTATATAGATCTTTGTTATTACTCATATTCAGATTCAGTCATGGCCTTGATGATCATTCTGATGACATTTCATTCGTGTAAGAACCCAATCAAATCCTAGAAGGGACAATCTTTCATTAGATAAAGAAAGTAGAAGGGGCTCTATGATAAGCCAGAGTGCATCCCTGCTTTCCCACAGTACAACCTAAAACTTCTTTAATGTCATTTTTAATTATTGTATCAAGCAGACATTCCCTTTGTGCCACTCAGATTGTTTAATATCATTTAGGGATAAAGCAAATACATGCTTCCTGATAAATATTGTGGTGACATATGAAATAAAAGTAAATGCAATTATATGTCATTTAATCAGCCAGTGGGTACTTTCAATTGTTCTAGTAAAGAATGTAGTATAAAACCTAAATGTTAATTTCCCTCTTAAGCCATTGAAGAGACAGAAATAAGAAAAACAGAATAAATTTCTTTATAATATTATTATGTTTAACATCACAAACTGAGAAAATATTTGAATGAAAATAAACACATTAAGTAGGTTATAGTTCTCATGATATACAAAAACAGAAATGTGGATAGAAACTATCAGTTTTTGAACTTTTTGTGATTTTTTTGTGATGTCTCCAAAGTTTCTGTTCTCATTATTGGCTCCTTCACCAGAGCTACAATATAATTTAAATATGTCTCTTGAAATAAAATTACATATTTACCACTGATGATGAAATTGCAGTGAGTGCATGCTACATACCTGAGCACTGCTCTGATCCTCTTTGAAGCTACCACATCTCTTTCCTGAATACTGCAGGATCTCACTAAATGGCCTCCTTTTTTCAGACTTCCTCCCTTTTTCCATAATGCAGCCAGAATATTTTTTTAAATGCTAAACAAATGTCTACTTTTCTACTTGAAATTGTCTCCAGAGACTTTTCATTAAACAACTGCAGATGAAATAAAAGTGAATCACATCTATTCTTGCTTGAAAGTTTGATATGAATGCAATAAATTTCTTTGAATATTTCAACTCAAAATATAAAAAGAAAAAAACAAAGTATATGACACATTTTGAGACATTAAGATGTAGATGGTTGGATGATAAATGAATAAGGTTTAGTGTTTCTCTGGTTTGCCAAATGAGTGCAGTTGTGATGCCAAGATACCCCCTGCCCCTAGAAAACAAAAACAAAAACCTAAAAAGTTAGATTTCCTGAGCTGTAGTGGTGCATGCCTGTAATCCCAGCTACAAAGTAAGCTAAAGCAGGAAGATAACAAGGTTGAGGCCAGCATAGAGAGACATCACCACCCTCAGAAGAAAAAAAAAAAAAAAAAAAAAGAGGCCCCTGGTGAATTCTGAAGGTGGGAGCCTAACATGAGGCTAATAATAAGAGGATTACCCATTTTAAGAATAACTTGGCTTCCAGGCTTCTTATCTCACCTCCCACAGCCAGACAACTTCTTATGCACTACTTTGGAGAAGACAGATTATTCAATTTCAGAAGCAGTAAATGTCTCAACTACTAAGAGGAAGAAGTCCTGAGACCATGACTAGGGAGTAGGCCAGTTCAGATTAGAGCAGGAGGATGGCAGTCAACAGGAAGTAGGCCAGAATAAAAGCAGCAACAATAAAAACCTGAGCACAATACTGTGGTGCTTTTCTATTTGAGAGAGGCGTTATAGAATCATTTTATAGTATTATGCAATAATAAATTCTAATAATTTTTTATGTTGAAACATGAGGCAATTAGCTCAAGAAAAAAAAAACTAAACATTTTTAAGGAGGAAAGCATAGTCATATTAAACTTTCTCACCTATCAAAAATTATAGATTCATAATTATATAAACATTGAATATTAATTTAACCAAAATTGATATGGTAGGAGGATGAGGGGAGAGAAAGTGTGAATATATGTGTGCATACTTGCGAAGAGGTGTAAAGAATAAAATCGTGGTCTTATATAGTAAAAAAAATCAGCATATACAAACATTTTAAAACTTAAAAATAGTAGTGGAGCATTTGGGTGCCCCGGCCAGCGGGGGTTGAGGACGTGAGACCCAGGTGGCTTTACCTAAAGGAATGAATCAAACAAGAGACGCGAAAGAACAGAGGCAAGACAGGATTCTGATCAAGCCTCAATTTTTATTAAAAGAAAGACTGCTTAAGTAGCTAGAGGTGAGGGGTGGGGTCAGGGGGTCAGGTAAGCTTATGTGGGCTTGCAGGATTGGTCAAGGCTGACCGTGTCCTTTTTAGGTAAAGGCCTCAGCGGGATAATAGATAGAACCGGTTTCTGCATAGTCACTGTGGCTGTTGAGGAGGAGTTTCCTTAAAGTGTGAATTCCAGCTCTGACCAGCCTTCCGGCCCCCGACATTTGGGAGGCTGAGATAAGAGGATCCAGGTTCGCAACCAGCTTCAGCTACCTAGTGAGACATTCCGCAACTTAGTGAGACCCTGTTTCAAAATAAAGAATAAAAAATAAGGATGTAGCTCGGAGGTAGAATGCTCCTGAGTTCAATCCCCAGTACCACACACACACACACAAAAATAGTGGTGGAAACCTGTTATACTGTTATATAAAAATATGAAAAATATGGAAGTAAATAGATACAATTGAAATAGCCAAAACAATTGGATGGATTGAATACTCCTAATTTTCACTTTTAGCCTTAATGAGATATTTTACATCTTTTAAAAAATTATTTATTTATTTACTTATTTATTTGTGTGTGTATGGGTGTGTGTGTGTGTGTGTGTGTGTGTGTGTGTGTTTGTGTGTGTATTTGGGACTGAACCCTGAGCCCTGAACCCAAGAGCATTGAAACAGATTCTTACTAAGTTGTTGAATCAACTTAGTAACTTAGCAACTTACTTAGTAACTTACTCAGCAACTTAGCAAGATGCTGAGGCTGGTTGTGAACTCATGATCCTTCTGTCTCAGCTTCCCAAGGACTGAGATTACAAGTATGTGCCACATACCTAGCAAGTTGTTTTACTTTTTAAGTCATGTATTTTTACTGCATGATACAAATAAATATCTTCTTTAAAACAAAGTAGTTTCCTGGTTTTATGATAGTTATTATAAAAAATCTATCATCTTATCATATATATCCTTTATATATCCTTTCCTATCTCTGCACCATTATCCCTTCTCGTTCTCTCATATTTTAGCTTATATAGCTCCGTTCACCCCGCTCCTCACTTATTTTATATTTTGACTATTTTATTTATATACTTAGTTATTTTTAATTTTGGAAAATTATAAAATTTTAATTTCACTAGATATTTTTAGCATATTGCTACCTCCTTTGTTCTTGCTTGTCCCTACTCTCAGCTCAACACATGGCTAACCGTTTTCTTCATATCCTCAGTTCAAATATCACCATTCTCAGCATATTTTCTCTGACCTGCCACTCTCTCAGTTATTGTCTTGTTTTGTTTTCTCCATGAAACTAATATTATTTGAACTGTCCTTCTTCAGATGAGGGTTACATAAGAGATGCACGTGTTGGCAATGCCCAAATGCAGTAGTTTTAGCACAGAAGCACACTTCTTAAGAATAGAGCCAAAATTTTAAAGAAAGACTATTGTAAACCTTTTCAGAACTTCTTTGTAAACATTTGCGATATATCTTGTCTTCAGTTCTACAGAAACACTATGAATAATTTAAAGAAACCAAAACAGTTACCACTATAGGTAGTCTAGTTTAGATCTAGTTCTAAAAATGAGATGAAAGTGCTGAAAGTCTTTAAAAACTGCAGAAATTTGACAACTTTATTAGCTATCTATTTCAGCACAACAAAGTATCCCAAAATTTCATGTTTTATAACAGCAGAAGTGTATTATCTTATAGTTTCTGTGGATCATAAATTCACAAGTGGTTTTGCTGGGTGGTTGAGTTATAGGGTCTCTTATGATCTTGTCCAGGAGCACAGGTGTCTGATGCCTACTTTGGGGCTCAGGCTTGCTTCCAAGCTTGCTCAGGTGGCTGGTGAGGGAAGAACTCAGTTCCTTGCCACATGGATCTCTGCTTAAGTGTCCTCATAGCATGGCAGCTGATTCTACAAAAGAGTGATCCAAAGAGAGAGAGAGAGAGAGATACCAAGCCATTTATGAAGTTACATTCCAGAAAAGGGTTGGGTTATGTTGTAGAGAGAGTGCAGAAAGGGCCACTTACTTAAGGTGAGAAATGTCATGGAACAAAGAAGTTACACTCCAGAGAGAGAATCTAAAGTGTTACAGGAGTGGAAAATGGTGTGGCCTAGAAACCTCTTCCCATATTTGGGGAGGTCACTTTCTCTTTTCTCACCCTAGCTTAGGGCCTCTGAGCACTTTTGCTCTGTTGGAGATTTTCTCTCAGGAGTCTAAGTGAAACCCTAGGGCGTGAAATGATATACTTGTTCTTTGAACTGATAAGCACATATAGAGCTTTATATAACTAACAAGCTATGAGTTAAGGCCCAGGGATACCTTTGCCCTTTGTCCCTAGGGTGGTCCCTATCTCAAGATAGGTCAGAGAATTTCTTTATGATCAACTCTTCCATAGAAAGCTGGGGGAAGTTCAGAGTAATATTTCTAGGTTTTATGGCATACTTTTGGAAAAAAAATTCTGATTCTTATGATCTGCCTTGGCTAAAAGAGATTTTAGTTTTAATGATTTATTTT
>PVLC010022484.1:0-26238 GCA_004027655.1 Graphiurus murinus
AATCTACTCTAATGTATATATTTTTGCAGTACTGGGTGTTGAACTCAGAGGCATTCTACCCCAAAGCTACATGCTCCCCCGGCCCTATTTTATTTTTTATTTTGGAACAGGGTCTCACTAAGTTGTGGGGGAACTCACTGAGTAGCTGAGGCTGGCTGCAAATCTGCAATTCTACTGTCTTAGCCTCCCAAATACTGGGATTACAAGCACATACCACCATGCCCAGATCACTCTAAATATTTGAAAAATAGATTAAAGCAAATGGTATGAAGATAGATATGAATGATAACACAAATCAAAAGAAATCAAGAGTGGCTATATTAATTTTAGAGAAAACAGTCATCAGAGCAAGGAGATGTACCAGGGATAAAGAGCTGCATTATGTAATAATACAGGGATCAATACTCCAAAACATAACAGTCCTTGATGTGCATGAGCCTAACGACAGCGCATTCAAATACATCAGGCAAAAACTGATATAATTGAAAGAGAAATAGATAATTCATTATTAGAACTGTGAACCTAAATACCCATCTATCAGAAATGGATGGACCCAGCAGGCAAGAAAATCAGTAAGGACATAGTTGAACTGAATAGTACCATCAATCTCCAGTACTGCAAAAAAAGAAAATAAAAAAGTTGGAGGTCTCTTGCTGATTTCAAAACTTGACAATAATCTACAGTAATTAAAATAGTACAGTACTAGTTTAGTTAAAGACAAAAATATAGACTGATGTAATAGAATACAGAGCCCAGAAATAAATCCTCATATTTATGGTTAAATTACTTTCAGCAATCATTTAAATGGGAAAAGGACAGTCTTTTCAACAGATGGTATTGGGAAAATCAGATATCCACATACAAAAGAATAAAGTTAGCCCTTACCTTACACCACAGGCAATAAACAAACAAAAAATAAATAAAATGGATCAAAAGCCTAAACTTATAAGACAAAACTACAAAACTCTTTAAGAAAAAAATCAGAAAATCTTTATGACATTGGATTTGGTGATCATTTCTTGGATACTACACTGTAAGCACAAGCAACAAAAGAAAAGAGAGAAATAGGACTACATCAAAAATTTAAAATTATATGAATCAAAGGATATAGTCAACATAGTGAAAAAGCCACTCATGAAATGGGCCTACAGCACAACAACCAAAACAACTCAATTAAAAAATGGACAAGAAGTTGAGTATGGTGGCCCATGCTTTTAATCCCAGTACTTGGGAAGCTGAAACAGGAGGACTGAAGTTTTGATCCCAGCCTCAGCTACTTAGTGAGACCCTGTTTCAAAAAATAAAGAATAAAAAAATAGGACTGGGAATGTAGCTCAGAGGTAGAATGCCCCTGAGTCCAATTCCTAGCATAGAAAATATCAAGTGCTGATCATGATGTAAAGAAGCAAAACTCTTTGTGCTTTGAAAACATAAAATAGCTGAGTCACTATAGAAGAGAGTATGGCAACTCCTAAAATGATTAAACATGGAATTATGAGAGGCTCCTGTAATTCCACTTCCATGCCTTTTATGCTTCGGATCTAGAATGTCTTCCAAAGGCTCATGTGTTGAAGGCTTTGGGTGTTCCACCATACGTATTACCTCACCATGGGCCAGAAGCAATAGAGTCAGCTGACGGTGGCCTGAAACCATGAGCCAAAATAAATGTATCCTCCTTTAAGTTATTTTATCACGTATTTTGCCATAGTGACAAAAAGCTGGTCACACAATGCCCCAAAGAATTGAAATCTGGGATCTGAGAAGTTATTTGTACCCTCAGCTTCAAAACTGCCAAACAATACAGGTGAATGGCTAAACAAAATGTACATATACATGCAATTGAATAAAATTCAACCCCCAAAAGGAAGGAAATTCTGATGTGTACTACAGCGTAGCTGAGTTGAAGACATTAGGCTAATTTTCATTCCACTTAAATGAGAGAAAGCAAGTTGTTAGAGTATGGAGGGAAGGGAAAAGGTAAGCTTTGTCTAATAGGTAGAGTTCCAGTTTTGCAAGATGCAGACAGTCCTGTGGATGGATGGTGGTGACAATAGCACAATAATGTGAATATACATGATATTATTAAACTGTACATTTTAAAATGGTAAGTTTTATACTATGTATATGGCACCACATGAGAAAATAAGGTGTGAAATAAACCTATGAAGATTAAATTTATATAGATATAATGATTTTAGTTATATAGAACAAAAAATATTCTAGGGAAAAGTACACAAAATATTAATCATCAATCTTTTGGAGGAGTAGAATTATGGTTATATCTTAAAATTCCATTTGTGTACGTTCTAAATGGCTTATAATAAATCTGCATCACTTTTATAGTAAAACAAACTAAAAGAAAAAAAGAATGAAAACTTAGTAGAAAAATATATTCAGTGTAAGGAATCAGTAATGCTCCCAAAGAACTAAAGGTCACTGAGCAAAACAGTGCAGGTATGAACTTGAAATTGATGAGGTAACTAAAACCAATTATGTATTTGAGCTACATACATCATTCTGTTTGTAATAAGAATGCCCAACCTATTAAAATGAGGGCCAAAGGGAGTAAGCAAAGGTCACCAACTGCACTCGTGTTATTTTAGTAAGAAACTTAAGACAGGCTACATGAAAAGTGGAAGATATTTTTCTTTCATCACCATAGGATTTCTAAGAAGTCACTAAAGTTGGTAGGACAAGTGATATTCACTGCTATATTTTTAGTAAAGGCAAAAATTTTAAGTCATTCTGAATTCCCATCAATTTGAAGTTGGTTAAATAAATCATGAAACGTTCCAAGTAGGAGTACTATAGTCATTAGGCAGAATCAATTATATATGCACATTCTGACCCAAAAGGATATCCAAATATATTGTTGAATGAAGGAAAAGAAAAATAACAATAAGCACAATGTTATTTCATGTGTTAAAAAGTTCATGTGAAAGTTTGTGATTGTAGTTGCATACTCTTGTAATCCCAGTACTTGGGAGGTTGAGGTAGGAGAATTGCAGGTTCAAGACCAATCTCAGCAACTTAATGAGACTCTCAGCAGTCTAGCAAGGCCCTGTTTCAAAACAAAAAATTAAAATAGAGCTAATATTATATTAAGAATATTTAAATCCCTCTCTTCTAAAGCTTTCTAACATTTTTCAAAAATTAATATTTAGAAACCAAGCCAATTACAAATTTAAGGAATCACCAAGATCAGTGTTATTCTAAATTATGCAATTTTTAGAACATTTAAAGAACACTAGGCTCTCTTCTCTTCACAAAAAAGTCTTCTGGATAACAATGTTATTGATTTCGTCACATTTCTCCAGCATTTTTAAAGATGTGGAATCTCCTCCTCCAAGGTAATCATAAACTAAATGGCACTTCCCTGTTTCTCCTTCCTGAGAGGTAGGTGCTGATCTGGGCTCACTCACCACTAAGGATAAAACATTACCCACATTTTTCCTGTGCTGACAATAGTAGGCATGAGCCATGGAAGATTTTCAAAGAATTCCAGTTTTCTAGTATTTGTCTGCATTTACATCTTTCTTAGTATAAAACCTTTATTCTGTGTGTGTGTGTGTGTGTGTGTGTGTGTGCATGTGTGTGTGTGTATTTTGAGTTTAGTATTTTACCCAACTTTCCTAAGTCTTCTAAATATTAACCCAGTACTTCATTCCTGTATGAATGTTTTAATCCTTTTAGCAAACACTGTAATTACCATCGAGGCTGAAATAGTGGACATGGGTCAAAACCATTTCCTTCCTAGGCCACTGTGCTCGCAATCAACAATTGACCCAGTCTGCCCTGTACCTGTGCCCTTCCACCATCTCCCAGGCACTGGCTGGAAGGGGGTGGAGAGGCACAGGAAAACCTGCAGGCTCAAGAAGACCCAGGATGAGACTATGGGAATAGAAACAAGATGAAGTTTCTATTCTCTAAACACCTCACGATGGGGATTAAATTTCAAAACATGGGACTGGGGATGTGGTTCAGTGGTAGAGTGCTTGCCTAGCACACACAAGCCCTGGGTTCAATCTCCAGCCTCGAAAAATGTTTATATACCTACATACATGTTTTAAAGCATGGAACTTTGGGGAACATACTCAAGCCATATCCAAATCATAGCACAACTATTCTTTTGTTAATGTGATCATTTGGCTTCGACTTTCTGCTTCCTTGCTGACCTCAAACTTCACAAGGGGAAGTACCATGCCTGTAACATGCTGGCCCTCAGTAAATATTTATTGAATGGTGGGATGAAAAAATGAATGAATGGATAAATGAATGGATGGATGGATTGTGCTAGATGCTCTTGAAGCTGCCATCCTCCCTTGTGCTCAACCCCATCATCATAACTTTCTTTGAGTCATTTGCCAGTACATGGCCCAGTTGTCACTCGAAAAGGGGGTTCAGTCTATGTTAGGCTGGGTGAAATCTGCAGAGCTCAGGGCATGGTGGTGGTGGGACGCAGAGAGAGAGAGGAAGCAAAGAGATTCAAGACGCAAGCATGGTTTCCAAGGCCATGCCCCTAGTGACCCACCTCCTCCAGTCACACCCTACCTGCTAGCTGACCACCCAATAAATCCACTACAGTGGACCCACCCACTGATAAGACTACAACCCTCTATCAACTCTGAGCAGCAATACAAGAGTTCTTTCCCGGGACATTTTATCTCTAACCATAACATCTCCCTCAAGCTCTTTGCAGACAAAGTTCCAAAGATAGCAGAAAACTTTCATACTCTGAGCACTGTGGAGAAAGGCTTTAGTTATAAGGGCCCTTGCTTTCACAGAATTATTCCAGCACTTATGTGCCAGGGTGGTGTCCTCACACACCATGATGGCACTGGTGGCAAGCCCCTGTATGGGGAGCAATTGGATGATGAGAACTTCATCCTGAGGCATACACAATCATTATAAGTTAAATCATATCCACACATTAATAAGTATAGCCCATGAGAATATTCTTGAGAGCTATTGATAGATCAAGAAATAAAGTAGCAGGGGCTACATGTTCATTAATGCAACATAATCTCAGTAAAAAGAACCGTAATGCAGACACTGGGTGGGAGGTTGCTGAAGAGGAGATCAGATCTGTCTGCAGCTGTCTTTCAGCCCTCAAGCAGCTTGATATGGAGGTACATGTACTCCACTCAGATAAATCTGTTTTGTTGTTTTAAGTTTCTAAGGTTTCTGGCTTGGCAAAATAGATGGCATCATGCTTTTTTCCTAAGTTCTTTCTCTTTATCTAAAGTGGGAATTCGGCAGGTGCAGGACAGGGTACTAGTGAGGGTAGTAGTGTATTTAAGAGGGATGGGATGGGAACAATGTGTAGTTCAAAAGAGCATATGATACACCTTCCTAAGTGGAAAGAAGGGGCAGAGCTGCACGGAATGACTTATTACTTGAGGTGCATTTTGTCTAAGGAGCAAGCTTTTTTTGTGCAGAGAAACAAAAAATATAGAGGAATGCTGCTCTTGATCTTTATCTGAGATATTTACATGGGGAGACACTGGAAATAGGCTGCCCCCAAGCAAGAACTGTTTTCCTCAGTTTTTCATCAAAACCCAGCACCACTCAGTCCAGTGCTAACTCTGGACTCAGTGGAAAATTATGGCTTGGGTACAATCACACCTCTTCTAAAAGTTGATTATTGCAGACACTTCCTGCTCTGATTTTGAGAGGCTCAGTTCTCCTTGGTTGTACCCCTAAATTCCAGAGCATTGATTGCATTCCCAATATAAGGAGTCTTTCCCAAGACATAACCACAGATATTGACTCCATCTTCCTCCCCCCTGACCAAGACACTTACCTTTCCCAATGTCTCTTGTTCCTTGGGGACTTTATGAAATGATTAAATAATTTGTTTTAAATGAAAAAGATTAAGGATAACAAATTTTTAGGACCTTCACAGTAGTAATTTGTGTAGACCTATGTATTCTATCTGTAATTGAACTGAAAATATTCATATTGTAAGATAAAATTCATTTGAAACATGATATTAACAATGATAAGTGCCTATGTAAGTGAATCTATGAGCAGATGAATGTTGACGTAGTACTTAAAATTATAAATTAGTTACAGAAATATTTAGGAAAATAAAAAAGATAGGTGACACAGAAAAAAGGCTAGAGGTTTCCTAAGCAAAAGAAGCATAAATGATCCCTTGCTCCAGAGCAAAACCAGATGTTCAATAGCTCAAAGTAAAATAGTGAGATCAATACTGATTTTCAGAATATTTGTATCAACATACATCCCCCTTCCATCACCTGTGGCAGTGATGTATCAAACTACCACAGGTGATGGGAATCAATAGTAATTGTATCAAACTTTCTGGCCTTGTCTTTTACTAGCTAATTACTACTAATTACTTAGGCAATTATTCATCACTGCTCTGCCATAGTTTCCTCATCGGTAAATTTAGAGCTCACAATATCTCCTGTAAATGTTTTTAATAATTACTAAGTTCGCTGGTAAAGAAAGAGCACTAAGCACTGTATCTAACACAAAGAAAGCATCCAATAAATGTTAGTCATTATTATTACCAACAATAAAAATTATCTTTAATGGTTATACCTCTACATGACTGATCTTTCCAAATTCAATTTTATCATTATTTGGTTGCAGTTATAAGTGTAAATAAACTTTTTTCACATGTTGGATACTGTTCATACTGGATACTGTTCATTTCCCATGTCCATTTTACCCACATGGATATTTTTTAACTGATTTGTAGGCATTGTCCCAAGTTTGAGATTTGGCTTTTAAGACTTTTGAAATTATTTTTAAAGTATATCCTTCATGAAGAGAATGCAAACAATGCATTTTTAAGACATGAAAACCATATGAAGTATGTTTATTATTAGAAAATGCTTCCAAGCCCTTTCTAAAAACAAAGGTTTGGAAGTATTTCACAGCTATGGGACATTAGTAATATATAACATTACACTGTCCTTTCTTACCCTGCTCAAAGCAGCTAAGTCTTTCCTCACAAGACATCTCTTCATAAGAAATATACCAAGGCCAGCTACATTCTCAGAGCAAGAACACCCAGAAAAGTTGCATGCTTTGAAATAACACAGCCAAGACAACTCTGTTTCATGGGAGGCATTCCTTTTTCTTTTCTTTTTTAATTAAAAAGAAAAACTTTAACATCAATAATACTGAAGAGAACTCCTTTGTAAATAGTAAATATTAACTAAACTAATATACCTATCAGAGCAGAGCAGGTCCCCTTGAATGTGTACAACATGTCAGTTGGCTTAGTGGCAGGAATGATCACGTGGCAAGACACAGAGGGATTCAGGCCCAAGATCACTCCTAAAGCAACCCACCCTCACAATAACTGACTCATCCCACAAGACCAAGATTGGTTTCTTTCTAGGGCAGAGCCTCTAGGTGTACCTCTCGAATGTTCCACCATTACACTGGAGACTAAGCTTCAAATGCATGAGCATTTAGAGGACATAATTAAACCATTTCTGAGCCACAGCACTTGCAAAAAATCCAGCTCCAAGAGAGTCATCTACTTCTGACCATTAGTATCCACCTGCAATCATGAAGGTACTTAGACATCCTTAGTACTTCTTCACAACTTCATTCAGTTACAGTCCTTGCTGTTGAGGCACATCTTTAAATGATTGTTTCCAACGTGTGTGGCTGGATATACACAATAAGCATAGTAGTTTTTTATCATGGAATTTAGGGACCAATGAGAGAGACTAGCAATGATAGTAAGAGAAGTTAGGAGGAGCCCCTAGACATCCTCCTGGAGAAAGGGATCTGCAAGCTAAGATCAGAAAATATGAAGAAGTTAAATGAGCAAAGGAAGAAATAAATCCCAATGTAAAGAAATATACTTGCAAAGATTTAGAGAAAAAATAGCTTTGTAAAGCTTTGGAAGGATAGAAAGAACTGTAGCATTTGGTGGTTGGCAAGAGATAATCTCTTAAGAGATAAGAGACTTGAGACTTGGGAAAAGATCCAAGATTTATATTTTCACTGAAGCTTCAGTATAGATTGAGATTGAGCAAAGACAACAATGGAAGATAAGAAGACACAAGGACCTAGGACAATACTGGTAGAGTACAGATTTTTAAGTATTAGGCAGAGGCAAAGAAAGTCACAAAGGAGCCTGAAATGAAAGGAGAGAAGAAAAATATAGAAGGGTATGGTGTCACAAAATTTAAGAAAATATACAGAGCTCTTCTTTAAAAGGTACAGAGTTCCTACTTGGAGTTTTACTACAAAAAGGGCAACAAAAATGCAATGAAAAAGCAGCTCAGAAAGGATGATGTGGTCAAATGCTGTTTGCTCTTAAGAGTTCTAGTAAAGTAAGCATGAAAATCCACTTTTAAATACACTAGCAAAGATGTCATTGGTGGTGTTGCTAAGAGCTTGGCAGAGGAAAGGTGGGTACAGGTCAAGATGCAAGGGGCTGAGGAATAAATAGAAAAGTGGAGTTGAAAAATACAGACAAGTTTTTAAAGAGCTTTGCCTGGAAAGAGAAGAGGGATAGGGTGGCAGTCTAAAGAGCCCCTCAAGATGAAAGACTTGTATTTCTTTTTAGTATGGTAACAGTAGAGCATAGTAGGAGAAAGCCACTGGGGAAAGAGAAGTTGAAGATACTGGGGGATGAGGTCTGAGAAGGAGAAACAATGAGTGTAAGAAGAGAATAGATGCCTGGTGAAGATGACATTTTGAACAAGCACTGCTGGTCGCAGATAGCAGAGACCCAAGGAGCAGTCCTGGGCAAACTCTTTCTAGGGACAGCACTGCGAAAGGGAGAATCAAGCCTGTTAACATTAGCTTCTCATGGTGGAGGGATATTTGCTTCCTTTAAAGGAGTCAGCTGTGGAATCTTAGGTCATACACATTGACATGCCTCTGAAATTTTCCTTTATATTTTTAGATAAAGCTCTTGCCTCTCTTTGGCTTACTTGATTTAAGCAGAAAAGTTAGAAATTTTTTTCTTTGTCAAGAAAATCACTGATTCTAAAAAACAGGAAGGAGCTAAGAGCCTATTTTATCACCTGCCTTTACCCCAGATGAATGGTTGTCTCTTCCATTCCTAAAGGCTCTCCAGGGAGGATACCTCAGCCCCCTATCAGTCTGTTCCATGGCTTAATCACTCATAAAGAAAAGAGGACTCCTCCATCAAACGGAACTCTCTGGGCGCAATTTCATTCTATTTTCTTTTACTCTGATCTACACAGTGTGATACTGCGGGCATTTGCTAAATGACATTGATACATGAGATTAAATAAATCTAACATGAATTAGGCATTGATACATGAGATTAAATAAATCTAGCATTTTAGCTCTTATTCCAGACTCTAACTCTAATCTATTTTTCAACATTCCTCTCAGGCTTCCTCCTTCTTTCCTTCTTTTCCTTGAAGCATCTGCCAAACTCAATGTTCAATGCTGTTTCAATCAATATTTTATTTTCAATCAATATTTTAAAGAGTTGCTGTGGGAAGCTTCCCAACCAACTCCTTGTCCATGTAACTGGTTTAGGGGAAAATTTAAAATTTGATGTCCATTGAATCTCTCCCCTTGACCAACCTATGTTGTCTTCTCAGGTTCCAGTCTCATGACCCATTATGAATAAACTCATTTGGTTGGAAAAAATATTTATTGAGACCATCTGATGTGCCAGGAACCATGATGGGCACTAGCTCTACAAGAGAGAGCAAACAGACACAGATCCTGTGCTAAAATTTAGAGGAGTCAATCATGAATCAAGTAATCCCTCAAATACATGTAAAATTGTAACTCCAGTAAGCATGGTGAAGTAATGATGTGACAATGTAAAAACTGGGGAAAAAACTGAATTTAACCTAGTTATTGAAGGCAAGAAAGGATTCTCTGAAGAGGTATAAAATAACTTGAGATTCAAAGAAGGAATAGGAAACAGCTGGGCTGCAGAATGCATATAACAGAGAAAGAGTTTGAGGGACCCCAGCCTAATGAAGGATTTTTTGTCACTGTTCTTTGAAATGAGCACTCCTGTACTGTTTAGTGCCAACTGGATGATGACACAGGCATCATTGAATACTAGTCAGGAGGCAAATGTAGTGACCTAGACCCAAGAGGATCTTATATCAGACTAAGATGGATTTCAGGGTTAAAATTTTAGAAGGAGAAATGCATAGGCTCTATGATGAATCTTCATATGATGAGGGTGGGGCAGGGAGTAACCAGGGTGATTCTTGGTTTCCAGCTTGAGCAGTTGGGTGGAGAACAGTGTTATTCACTGAGATAAGAAACACTTGGGAGAGTGGTGAGGATGGATAGGGTAGGTGGAGTTTGAGTTGAGTTTGGGGTGCTTTGGGGCACCTAGGATGTGATAGTGAGCAAATGGAGACAGGAGGGCTGGTATGTACTTCCCTGGAGGCACAGAGTCGTTGTAGGTCATCTGCAAGTTTACTTTAATGTTATGGGCTTAATTTAATGTGTAACAGTCAAATAATCCCATAGCTAAGTAGAATTTTGTGAGTCCATTTAAAATCAACTTTTAAGAAAATATGAAGTAAACAAATAAAATAGTACAAGTGATACATGGATCAAGAGAAAATCTACTTGATACAAAGTCATCACACAAAGTTTGGGAAACTCTAGCCCAGGAGAAGCTCTGCCTCCAATTCAATTGGCAACTTTAGAAAAACAATAATAATTCATCTAACTAACACTTTAGACATATTTCCAAATAATATATGCAGATACTTATAATGAAGAAAAGAATCTCAGCATTATTAGAAGATAGAAAGGCTTAGTTATCCTTCACACATTTCTGAAACTTTTCTGTATTTTTAAAATGGGCAAAGAACATACGAAATCGTCTCAGTATCATTAATCATTAGGGAAATGCAAATTCTAAGTATAATGAGGTATCATCTCAAACCTATTACAATCACCATTTTCAGAAAAACAGAAAATAACAAGTGTTAACAAGGATATGGAGAAGTCTGAATCTTTGTGCATTGTTGTTAGCAACATAAAATGATGGAGCTACTGCTAAAAACAGTAGAGAGGTTCTTCAAAATTTTAAAAAATATATACCATATGATCTAGCAAACCCACCTCTAGATATATGTTCAAAAGAATTAAGAGTAGGGTTTCAAAGAGTTATTTTTACACCTATGTTCATTACAGCATTATTCACAATAACCAAAAGTAGAAGCAAATGAATGAGAAACAAGTGTTTGATATATACATACAGTGGAGCATTATTCTCCCTTAAGAAGGGAGGGAATTCTATCTCATGCTACAAAACAGATAAGCCTTAAACGCATTATGCTCAGTGAAATAAGCCAGTGACAAAAGGACCAATAATATATGATTCCACTTATATGAGGTATTAGAGTAGTAAAATTCAGAGAGGCAGGAAGTAGAATTGTAGTTTTTAAGGGCTGAGGGGAGGAGGGGAATGGTGAATCATTATTTAATGAGTTAGGGTTTCCGTTGGGGAAGATGAAAAATTCCTGGACATGATTGGTGGTGATGATTGCACAACAGTTTCAATGTACTCCATGCCACAGAACTATTCACTTAAAATGGTTTAGATGTTAAATTTCATATTATATGTATTTTATCACAACAAAAATAATAAAGTTTAGTTTAAAAAAGTTTCTTACACAGAAACAGTATATTTAATCAAATTCAAGTGTAACAAGTTGGCATCAATATCATTCAGTGTAGAAGAAATGGTTCACCACAGCTAAGAGGTAGAAAAATCCTAAGTGTCTACCAGACTTCTGAACATTAAAGACAAAGAGAATACTTGAGAAGAAGACAGAAAAATAAAATACAATGTAAAATACTGTTACCATAAGAAATTTAACTGAGGCTAAAAGGAAAATCCTACAACAAGTTTCAGAGAGCTTAACAGAGAATGATTCACTAATTGGGATGTCCCCAGAAGCAGAACAAATTCAGAGGAACACTGAGGCAGCATTTATGGACAGAAAACAGAAATGAGGTACAGAGGCAGATTAACTGGCTACTCAAGCATTTTGCCTTTCTTAAGTTGGCTGCCTGAGACTGAATGAAGCTCAGCTACTGTAATTGACTGAGAGTAATATGTTAAAGAGCGTACTTATAGGCTTTCAGTTAGTTTATGTGTAAGTCAGGTTGCAGTTCCTTACATAAGAACTCCAGTACAGAGGCATCTGTAGGGCAAATTTAGTTAAGTTTAAGGCTGAACTCTAGGTAGAAATTACAGAATTCAGAAGACAATGGAATGACATACTTAAACAGCTAAAAGAAAATGTCTAACAATGTAGTATTCTATATCCAGAGAAAATCCTTCCCTAAATGCAGATGACATAAAAGCTTTTCAGAGAAACAAACAAAAACCAAAAAAATCCATTACCATCAGACCTGTTCCAAAAGGAATACTAAAGGGAATTCTTTGAGCATAAGGAAAATAACCCCAGAGAGAAACATGAAAATGCAGGAATGAATAAAGAGCAAAGGAAAAGTAACTGTTTAGAAAATTGGTAACAATAATTTTGCAAAATAATAGTTGTAGGATACTAACTATATGTAGACTAAATTGGCTAATGATAAGAAAAAATTAGTCTACAGGAAACACTCATCCCAATTCCACACTAAATCATATTTATTCTGTTACTTTTTGTATTGTATTAATTGTCCTAAGCAATAACAGGAAATGTATGTTTGGTTTCCCTAGACTAAGAATACTCAATGAAAGCAGATACGGTAGTTTATCTGGGTTGATAAAAATATTTTGCCAAGTATGTTAATGTGGTCTTTGTTCTTCTTCTTCTACCTTAGATGCAAACTTTCTTCCATTAATTCTGAGGCATATAAGACTTGGAGGATGATTAGAAGTGATATATCACAAATGCAATGAAAGGAAAAAATATTCAGCTTTTCTCTCTAAAATAGGTTTCTGAGGCCAGAGCAATACAATAATTTAAAAAGCCAGTATTTCTTCAGTGTGAAAAAGGATTTCTAATTTTCAAAAATGTCCTTTCATATACCAAAAGCCAAGTTTAGATATCTAACATAGAATTGTACCCCAAACCATAGATAAAATTCAGGATGTAACCTAAAGGAGGTTTTTATCTGTCAGGAAGTAGAGAACTCTTCTTGTTTGAGGAAGGAGCCAGTTGGGAAGGGACAAATCTAGATTCAAGGTGATGTCTGAGAAACTCAGCCATAGAAGTGATCAAAGTTTTGATGGGACATCCCTGTAATTCCAGGGCTTGGGAGACTAAAAAAGAAGGATTGCAGGTTTAAGACGAGCCTAGGCAACTTAGCAAGAGACTAAATTGTTGTTGAACTTAGGGAGACATTATTTCAAAAATAAATAATAAAAAAGGGCTGGGGATGCAACTTGGAGGTTGAATGTCTTTGAGTTCAATACTTGGCACAAAAAAAAAAAATAGATGTATCAGGTAAATTGAGAAGGAAGCCAAAATCAGAAAGAGTCGCAGCCCATTTACCATTGGTATCCATGGTAAAGGGTACCCATGGCAAAGGTAGCAAAGTACAATAGAAAGGAAAATGGTGCTCCCCATGTCTTCCTTGGCTTCCAAATTAAATAGAAGAAACCTATAAGTTCCAAAATACTCCAAAGAGAAGAGATGGAGTGAAGCAAAGACAGTGGCTGAGGGTAAAGGCTGAGAATGTTCTAAGATTGAAGACTCTATATATCAAGGGGTGCGGGTGCCATAATTTGGAGGAGTCATATTTGCTTCCGAGGATGCCCAGCCCCAGTAAGAGCTGAGGGGATAGCTACTCAACAAGAGGAGAGGGAGGCTCCAGTTCCTGGACCATGATCATTACACACTGCCTGTGCTAAGATGAAATACATTCAAAATAATACGTGAAGTGATGACTGATTCCGAACCACAAACTAAGTCAGACCAACTGAAGTGAGTAGGAGCCAGTGGAGAAAGACACCACTAGACTAGATTCACTCCTCCACTTTCATTCCAGAATGTGAAGGAAATTACTCCTGTGCCCAAATATTTATGGAAAAATAAGGGATGGGAGTGGAAAAAATCTCTGAAAGGCTGATCAAGTACCAATAAGAGACTGAGTTTACTGTAAGAAACTTAGGAACTAAAAAAATGGTGACTTTTTTTCAGAGTAAGAGTAGATTCATTTTGAAATTTATTAGCATGGTTCTACTAAATCTGTTCTTATTGATGTTTCCCAGCAATGAGTTAAGTTCCAGGTGTTTAATAGGTGCTAAATAGACATTTGGCAAGTTAACAATGCTCCTTTCCTACTTTTTATCAGGACTTTTATGCATAAAGCCATACTGGCCCTTTTATATGCTCTCTGGGCTGGAGTTAGCCCTACTTTTCTATTTTCCTGAACATAGCATGTGTCTCCCTCTTTGGTAATTAAGCTTTCGCTCCCCTAGACTTTGAACTTCTTGACTCATTTGTCTTAGCCTCCTCTACAAGTCTAAAACCCTATCTCTACTTAATTAATTCATTAAATCACAAGTGAACTTCCTGTGCTTGGCGAGACAGGCTCAGGAGATTAACGAGCATGGCCCAAAATAAAAGGAGAATGAAGGAAGAATTGAGCCAGGGCCCAGAGTGCAGAAAGACCCCTAGGTGGGCCTCCACCATAGGTGCCCATAGTCTTACCTTAGCCCTGAGGAGGGGATCATCTCCAGAGCTTGCTTATGGCCCTGGGGATGCTCTGAGCCAATGGAAGCTTGGCAGGATCCCATCTTAGACACATTGTACTAGACTGTGTGCAAAAGGGGAGAACAATGGCAGTTCCGGAACTTAGAAGACAAAATCACCTAAAACAACTACATGATCCCTACACACATGCTTATATCCAAAAGGGCAAGATGAAGTCACAAAATAACCACTGCTCTGCAGGTGCCTCATATATAGCACCCCCACACTCCTTAGCAAGGGTGGAGCAGATACTGCTCTGAAAGGAGAAAGTTATATTGAAAATCTGCCTTTTCCTCTATGTTTCTTGCATTTCACTCATTATTTTAAAATCCTGACATTTATTATTAATCAGTTTCATCCAGTTTGAGGTCCACATGACTAAGAGTATTCAATCCAAGACAACTTGAATTAATTTGGCAAGTTGGCAACTTCATCAAGCATGTGCTGAACAAAATCTAAATATATCAGCCAAGAAGATAAGCATCTATTGCTCCTTAGCTAAAAAGATACGCAGCAATTATTTCATGTGGGGTGGGGAGACTCCCGGTAAAGCCATACCCAGATTTCTAATGCTGTTTGAAGATTGATACATTTTGAGTTGTCATTTCTTTTTAAAGCTGACACTGGCATACTTTTCAGATGAGTAGTTTCCAAAAACTACTTCTTACTTCCTCATAAATGTGAGACAGTCTTTGTTTTACTCTAGTCTGCTGCCTTCCTAAGTAGCCTGGTGCTGTTTTCATTCTCCGTGATTTCTTGAAAATGACACACATAATTTATATGCTTACTATTTGATGTTCTGGATAAGGTATGGGTTTTCCCATGACTCCCTTAATTCTCCCTTAATTGTTCTTGCTTTGCACTAGGTTTTACAGTCTCATGGCATTTGCACTGTGGGGATACTGAGAGTACTTATTTGCTATGGAAAGCTCCTCCCACAGATGTCCTCTGAGGATCCACTAAGCAGGAATTCTGTCCTCTTTCAGAAATCCATCTCGTATGCCAGGGAGGCACTGTGAAGTATTTGTCATTGCTTCCAAAGTTCTTCCTGTTCAACTAAGAAACTCATGCATGTACAATGCTCTGCATTTGCTGGGGTGTCACGAAAGCTGGAGAACAGAAGGAAAGTTCTTAAACCACATCTTCCCTTGACTCATTTGCCAAGAAGGGAAACACATGAGACAAAAACAACAGTTCCTCGTGTTTCTTGCACTCCTCTGTACAGACTGATCTTATGAGCCGTTGGATTCTCCCTGCTGTTGCTTTGGCTCCCATCAAGCTCAATATTCTCCCTGCTGGGGGCATCTTTAATGATTCTTCAGCAGTACAGCTTCCTCTCCATTTCTTTACACTCTGGGACATTTGAAACTTACAAGATGTTTCTCAGCCCTGTAGTTTCATCCTGCCATGATTTTTTTTAAAAATGAAAGGTCAAATCTTTGCTACGAACCCCATATACCCAAACCCTGTAATCAATCAACAGGTATACCAGGCACTGTTGGAGATACACAAAGCACATAAACCCTAGTTCTGAACCAGGCATGGTGGCCCACGCTTGTAATCCCAGTACTTGGGAGGCTGAGACAGGAGGATTGCAGGTTTGCAGCCAGCCTCAGCTACTTAGCGAGGCTCTCTGCAATTTAGTGAGACCCTGTTTCAAAATAAAGAATAAAAAATAGGGCTAGAGGTATAGCTCAGTAGAATGTCCCTGGGTTTAATCCCTAGTACCACCAAAAAACAAAAAACCTAGTTCAACCTTAAAAGAATCTACAAGAAGATCTTACAAGATCTTAAAATCTTACAAGAAGCTTCACTGAAGAGGTAAATAAGAAAGTATACTGTCCAGTACTCAGTGATCTGGACTATAATTACAACAGGTAATGAGAATGGCCAAACCTGGGCCTGCAGTCATACTGGAGCTGGGACTGCCTTCATAGTCTCCAGTCTTCTACAGGAAGTACACCCCTAATACGAAAATCCCAAATCAGAAACACCCCCAAATCCACAAAAGATTGAGTGCTAATATGACAGCACAAGCCTGATGATTCAGAGCACAAAATTATTAAAAAATAGTGTATAGGGTTTGGGGATATGGCTCAGTGGTAGAGCACTTGTCTAGCATATGTAAGGCCCTGGGTAAAATCCCCAGCATTACAAAAAAAATGTATAAAATTATATTCAGGCTCTCTATATAAAGGGTATATGAAACATTAATGAATTTTGGGTCCAAGACACAAATATATGGAATATATGTTCATATTCCAAAATCTGGTGAAAAAGTCCAAATCTGAAATACTTTGGGTCTCAAGGACTTCAGATAAACAGTATTCAACCTGTACTAGGCTCTGAAGGAGATAGGGGTTTGACTGAGGAGAGAACGAAGATGTGAGAACTACAGGAACAGAGGTCCAGACATAGAAGCAAGCACTGTCCCAAGATGACCACAGGATCAACTGCATTGAACACCAAAACACTGATCTGCAGATACAAGGTCTTCATTAGACAGAATTTTCCTTCATTTATGAACTCATGCCTTGTTTGTGCACATTGGCCTTTTAGGAAAACCATAACCTACAGCCTTTTGAGTCAGAAAAAACCCTGGTATCATAGCCAGTACTATCAGTTTCTAGCTGTGTAACTTTGGTCGAGTTGATCTAATCTATATCTCCATTTTATCAAAAGTTAAATGGAAATAAAATAGTACATGCTTCATAAGCTGATTGTGAAAATTAAATAATGTGCATGTAAACAATGCGAAGGTATCACATGGTAAGCACTCAAAAAGCATCTGCCATTTCACTAATGAATCAGTTTTCACTAATACTTGCTGCTGATTTTCCGAGTAAGAACCCTACTTTAGGTCACTCTACATTAGTCCAGCTTCTTGAATGAAAAACACTATCTTCCACAATGCCTTCACAAATAAGTTGAAAACAATTTCTCTCTTCCAAATTTTCATAGCATATTTGCTGTATTTTATCACTATGATTATTATATTTTGCCTCATATATGTCCAGCTTTTATTTATTTATTTATTTATCTTTTTTTATTTTTTTTGCGGTACTAGGGATTGAACTCAGAGGCATTCTACCTCCGAGCTATACCCCCAGCCCTATTTTTTATTCTTTATTTTGAAACCGAGTCTCACTAAGTTGCGGAGTGCCTCACTAGATAGCTGAGACTGGCCGCGAACCCAGATCCTCCGGTCTCAGCCTCCCGAATGCTGGGATTACAAGCATGCGCCACCACACCTGGCTCAGCTTTTATTTTTGCAACCATCTAACCTGTAATCTCGTTGATGGCATGATTGAAAATGAAAATCCTCTTTGTACAGCACCCTGCTCATAGGGGCACTCTGTGGAACTTGATGCCCTTTGAGAACTGAATTCAATAATAAATATTGAACCAATAAATGGGGTAAAGGGGTATTTTTATTTGAAATATATCCCTGTATACATACCCCGGACTAGCAACTGAGGTTGCCTTCAATTGCAACAATGTCAATGGGACTTTTCTAACTGCCTCTTCAGCAATTTTTGACTGAAAAAGCTGAAGACTTATGGCTCATAAGTATCTACAATTTTTAAACGAAGGTGCCTTGTATGTCCTTATAGAACTTGCCAAGATATGGTCAGACAAGGTCAGTGGCTGATGCCCCTTCCATGCATATAGGAGAAAAAGCATCTTTAAGAAGGAAAAAGGCAGTACTTGGAAAACTGAGACAGGAAAATTGCAGGTTTACAGCCAGCCTCAGCAACTTAGTGAAGCCCTTCATAACTTAGTAAGAACCTGTTTCAAAATAAAATAGGGTTTGGCGTGTAGCTCAGAGCTAGAATGCCCTGGGTTCAATCCCCAGTATCAAACACACACGCACAAACACACACACACACACACACATACACACACACACACACACACACAGAAAAAAAATAGAAAAGGGATTGTGTGCACAGGAATTCCAAAAGGCAGAGAGCAATGTGAGTTTTTCTGTTCCTTTTACTTGCCCACTCTAATGAAGGACTTTTCTGGTTTTGATGTTGCTTTATGATCATAGAAGGATGAGGTTGCAAAATTCCTAGGGAAACTTCATACTAGTTCCCTGAATGTGGGGAGAACAGTAGTGACCAGTGCCTGACTGTCCTGTGAGAAGAGTGCTGGAAAGGTTCCCTCTATTCTAGATTAGGAACAAAAATGTAGTTCCCATAAACTAACTGGATATCATGGAGGGTAACTAGGCTTGAGTCTTCTGGAGAAAATCAGTCATGAGAACTGATTATGGGGAATGTTGTCTGCAAAAAAAGAAAGGCTGTAGATAAGGGGATATTTAAAGTACCACTAGTAAGACAGCAGCACCAAGCAATCAGGATGGATGTCAGCTAATAGTGAAATATCCAGTACAGATCTACATTGACTGAATATTAGCTGACAGAAGTGTTCCCCCGGGGAGCGAAAGCTGGTGGAGAAAGCATTTGTTGTAAAGGATTATCTACTTGGAAAAAGCCTGAAAGAGAAGAGCCAAGCATTTTGAAAATACAAGGAAGACTTTGTATTTTCCTTCTCATCTGCTCTCCCTCTGCACCTGCCAATCACAGTAGGATAAAAAGTAGAATAAGGAGAGCAAATGAGCAGGCTCTGTGTGTTCTTTATCCTTCTGGTTAGTAAAAGTCAGTTGGAGAGAAGCAAAAACTTAATTGTATGAGATGAAATTCTGATTTTCACTGAAAATTATGGAATCTACCCAATCTAGGAACAAGAAAGAGATGGACTTAAAGATAGGAGTCAGAGAAAAATTAGTTCCTGCATGTACTCTTCTGCCTCCATCCTTTTTAAAAATCTGGTTACAAAGTATCAAGATTTTCTTAAGTCATCATGTAAGAATTCTAGCATTAAAAAAATCAACAATTTTTCACCTCTTTGCTAACACTTTGGCCACAACCAAACAGCATTGCAGGAGTATACCTCAAATATGGGCCATTTACTACAGGACAGATGAGAAGACTTCATTTCCCAGCACTATAAAGACCAGGTTGTAATGTGCATAAAGTGGGAAGAATAATTATTCTCTTCACAGTGGCTGAGCTGAAGATGAAAATTGGCATCAGCCCTTGGATAGAACTAATTATCCTTTCTGATATATCTAATTTCCACTTTGCACAGCAAAATACTCTTCCTGGGTGCCGAAGGTAGGAAGGCAAAAATCAAACAGAATCTCAGAGTTTTATTAAAAAGAACTGACCTCCCCATGGCAGCCACCCCTGACTCTCTAGAGAAAGGATAATACGAGTGATGTAGGAGAAAACAGGGAAGAAGACAATGGTAAGATAACTCCACTTATCTCATTACATCTGTATTATCAGGACCAAAAAATAAAAATTCCAAGCAAATTTTGAACCAGATACAATGTCAACAAAATCACTAATATTGATATTTCTATTTTGAAAGATTAGTTTATATTCAAGTAAGCTCTTTGAGACGTTTTTCCTCTCAGTAGAGTGACATTGTAGAATCAGGGACCCAAAGTCAGAGATTTACATTCAATTTATTTTCTCATAATGAATCTTCTCTCTTTCTGCCTCTTTCTAAACACAAAAAGAGGCTCATTCCAAAACTCATCAGACAACAAACACTAATAAACCCTTACTATAATAAGATATAAATCATATTTACTATAACTCAGACCAAAAACTCAAGAACAACTTTTAAAATCATTTATGGAATTTTGGCTAAGAAGTGAGCTTCCAGAAAACAGTATTGAATCCTTACAGGGTCGCAATATCCTTGTTCAAACTTCCTCATAGACAAATCCTGGTAGGGACAAGAGAAATACCTGACTGACCTAAAGGGGACATTATCCAATCTTTCTAATAGGGAAGCTGTGGTAGGCATAATGATGGCATAATAATAGCTCGCCACAAAAATGTCAACATCATAATTCCATGCACTGCAATAAAAATTAAGGTTGCAGAAGCAATTAATGTTGCTAATCAGCTGGTGCTGAAATGGAGTTATCAGCTCAGATTACCCAGGTAAGGCCCAATCTAATCACATGAGCCTTAACAACAGAAGATCTCTCCTGGTGATGGTAAGAGACACAGGTGACCAGGAAAGAAAGATCAGAGAGATGCAATGTTGGCTGACTTTGTAGGCAGAATCATGAGCCACAGCCTAAGGAATATGAGGGACCCCTAGAAGCTGGAAGAGACAAGGAAACAGACTTTTCCCTAAGGCCTCCAGAAGAAAATGCAAACCCACCAACACTGATTTTAACCCAAGAACTGTTCTAGATTTCTGACCTTCAAATTTATAATAGAGTAAAAGTGTGTTGTTTAATCCACTTAGTTTTTGTTAAGTTGTTATGGCAGCAATAGAAGCCATATGATGCAGGTTATAGCCCATTTATTAGAAAGCTCTCCAGTCATAATATAGGTCAGCATATATACTAAAATGACATAAATCCAAACAAAATAAATAATATAGGGGAGAAAAGGTAACGTTTGCTTTAACTGATATCGCATAATGTTAATTTTGTTCACGTTTAGTTCTCTAAGTCAAACAAAACAAACAGAAAAGGAAATAGGTCAGAGAAGAGGTAAAAAAAAAAAAAAAAGGAAGAAATAATACTCTATGAAAATGGTAATAAATATAATTTATTTCTTTTCCCTTTATTTTCTCATCTTTTTCTCTCTCTAGTCCTCTTTTAGTGATATTTTCTTTCTACCCTCTTTCACTTAACTAATATAACAGATAATTAGCATATACTTGTGTTAAAAGTTGTATTTGTTAGATAAGGTCTTATGTTTCCCAGTCTTAATATTAGAGTGGATGACTGAATATATATTATATTTCATAAACGTAACCCTGTTTATTTTCTTCTGGGAGTCAGTGTTCCTCACACTCATGTACTAATTCCTAAATCGAATCAAAACAAAGGGCAAATGGGTGTCAGGTGGAATGACCACAGGCTGGTTCTAAACAAAACTATTTGAGTGTTATTTTATTTGTATTTTCCAGAGAACAGAAGCTTCTAGTTTTCCAAGACATATTGATTTGTTACCAAACTTGCCTGGAAATCTTTCAACTCCATGCTCTCAAAAGGGACCATATTCTGAAGGAAACAGGAGACACTGAAAATCTTCCCTTCCCTTCCCACCACCAACTCCCACGAGCAGAAAACTATGAAGACCCCATCAGTTGCCATTCACTGTGTTCCCAGGTCTCGACTGCATTGCCATCACGTCATATCAGCCCATCAATACCAGATGTACCATCCGGATACGTGCTCATTAGTCATATGTTTTAAAATGAGCCCAGTTTTCACACCCACCCAACGGTGGGAACGGAAATGATTACTCTGGGCACCATGACAATGTGACTGTGAAAGCAACTGTTGGGTGTTAACTGATTTGCATCCTGGTGGAGAACTCCTCAAGTCTCATGTTTTGGGGAAGTCTTTCCTATTTCTTCAGCCCTTCATGCAGTGTTAGTACTAAGGGCAAGAGGTCAGATACTGACACCATGATGACCCATCGTGTTTGAGGGAGCAGTGCTTCTCATCAATATATACTTCCTCAACCAAATAACACAAGTCCTTAAAAGCAGAAGGACAGCCCAGTGTGTGACAGCATACCTGTAATCCCAGTACTTGGGAGGCTGAGACAGAAGGATTGCAGGTTCAAGACCAGCCTCAGGAACTTATTGAGACTCTTAGCAACCTAGCAAGATCCTGTTTAAAAACAAAAAGTATAAAAAAGGGCTGGGGATGTAGCTCGGAGGTAAAATGTCTCTGGGTTCAATCCCTAGTACGCGCACACACACACACACACACACACACACACACACACACACAAGAGGTAGTAGCTATTCTGGAAGATTTCATGCCCGGTGCTCCAGGAGAGCAAAAGAAATGGATTTATAAGTAGAATAACTGCATGGCTTCAGTTGGAACACAGTTTGAACAATAAATTGCTCATCTGCAACAATAATGATAAAAAGTTCAGTAAGCCCTCCCAACTTCCTGAACAGCATGAGAAAGCTATCACTTTTGTAAAAACTGGGTAGGAGAGGACCCCCAGACATGCCTCAGATCTCTTTTCCTTTTTTATCAATGCATTATAATTTTACATGATTGTAAGATTCATAGTGATACAGTCACACATGCATGTAACATTACTAAGATTTCATTTCTTACAAGACAGGCAGATGAGGACTCAGGGCGAAGTATGATTTAAGACAGAAAAATAAAACCAATATTATATTTCTTGCACCCAAATATTATAGCTCAACATCATTCCCCTTCAGCAAATGATCAGGGTATATCTTACTGTGATTCAAGTGCCATACAAGTCTCTATGTTTACTTTCACAAAACTCTTACACTGTTCTGCCAGTCTCTAGTCTAAACCAATATCCTTTGGGCTCTTATCTTCCAAAGCTTTCTATTCTTGTCTGGAATTCATGATTAATACTTCCAAACCATCCTACAATGTTTGCTTCACTATCATATTAACTGAAATCTGGTTGTGCCTTAAGAACAATACATCCCTTTCCAATAGAGGCTGCTCATTACTAGGTGTAGTGGCACAGGCTGTCATCCTAGTATCTGGGAGTCTGAGACAAGATGATTGTAGGTCCAAGGATAGCCTCAGCAACTTAGCAAGACCTTGATTCAAAATAAAAATGAAAAAGGACTACGGGTGTAGCTCAGAGGTAGAACACCAATGGGTCCCCAGTACCAAAATAAAGAATAAAGGCTGCTCATCTCTCAAGTTTCCTATTGGACAGGTTTTCCTCCATTTACTACTGGCATGTTAGTTTAATTGCATCTCTAACTTCTTAAAAATTTCCTATTTGTTGAGGCTAAGCCAGTTCACTATAGCATCTTACTCCTGTTTCGCAATCTTCCTCTCCACCTCAACTCCTTTAATCATTTTTGTAATATCAATGTATGAATGGATGAGAGATCTCCAATACACACCAAATTCTTGACATCTATTTTGAAATTTGCCTTTATTTCAGCTCCCTCTCCCATTTTCATGGTCACACCAGGGTTAGACCTTATCATCACTCCAAATTGTATGCCATTCATCATTTGAATGCAAACACTTCACTCTCCAGACAGTCTCCTCTCCTTTCCTCTCCTACTAGCACAATTGCTTACATACCATCATGATTTAAACATATTTCTATCCCAACATTATTTCTTATTCATTGGTCCTAAAACTTTTTCTCCATCTAGACCTTCGTCTTCCATTTGCTTTCCTCCTTGTTGATCATAGATGACATGCTCTATCACTAAATTACATCTTTGCAAACACCACCATTTTCCTTGTCCCTTCTTCCTCCATTATACCAATCTATAAATACCCACCCCCTTTGGATGCAAAGCAAGCATTTATCTTTTCTGTACCTGAACCTATGCAACTTAGTGTTGCCAGACAAATTCAAACAACCAGGAATAAATGGTCTCACTATTGTTATTTTTGAATTGCAATTGGAATCTCAACTGTCCAGCAACTCCACCTGTTTCTATGGTAAACTTGATTTCCAACCCTCTGAGATGACTCACACATTTACTTGCTTCCTCGAGCGCTCCACTTTGTTCAGCCTTAGATGTCTATCTCCTTCATACTTCACAAGGCCTCCTCATCTTTATACCACCAGATCTGTAAACCCTTGCCATGTGTAGACATCTTCCACAACTTCTGTCTTTTAAGATTAAGGACTTGATGTGTTTAAGATTAGCCCTAAGGCTCTCATAGGGACTTTGGCTACATAACTCTCCAGCAGAATCAGTCTTTCTCCACTAACCAGATTATTCCCAACAGTATACAAAAGTGCTCTAACATATCCCATCTTGAAGAATGAAAAGACAAAGAGAAGGAGGAGGGGAAAACTCACTACCTTCTTTTACATAGTCTTCCAGCTATTGTTCCACTTTCCATGCAAAATTCTCCAAAGAAGCGCCTGCACACATAGTAGCTATAACCTGCTCCCATCTACTCCTTCAACCTGGTATATTCCCTTCTTTTTTTCACATGTTCTGTTTGTTGATCACACCTAGGAAAGCTGTGAACTTTTATAAATTCATTCTGATTCACTCTCTTAGAAGTACTATTCATGTGTTACCCGACTCTATTTTCATGTTTAAGTAGACAAACATAACATCTGAAAATACTTGTGACTTTCTAATATTAATGCGTATTTTATATTTTGTCCTTATTGTTCACATTAAGACTAGTACAAAGTAGAACAGTAGCATGAAAGCAGAGAGGGCATATATCTTTGATTTATTTCTGACTTTAAGAAGAATACTTTGAAAGCTGGGTGTGGTGGCATATGCTTGTAATCCCAGTACTTGGGAGGCTGAGACAGGAAGATCACAGGTTCGCAGCCAGCCTCAGCTACTTAGTGAGGCCCTCTGCAACTTAGTAAAACCCTATTTCAAAATAAAGAATAAAAAATGGGGGTGGGATGAAGGTGTAGCTCAGAGGTACAGTGCCCCTGGGTTAAATTCCCAGTATTGAAAAAAAAGAATACTTTGTATATGGTGTTTTTAAGTGTTTATTTTGAAATAATTTCCAAGTAAAAAGCTGCAAATTAGTATAAGAAATGTGAAATGTGTGTGTGTGTGTGTGTGTGTACGTGTAATACATATTTTATATGCCCTGAACTCCATCCATGTAACCTGACCTGACATGGACTGCATCCTTGAAATCTCCAGAGCTGTGAGCAAATACATTTTCCTTCTTCTAAGTTGTGTGGTCAGGTTTTTTGGGGTCACAGCAGTGAGAATTCTGATTGAAATAGCAAGTAAGCAGATACATGTATTTTTATTTCGTCTTCTTCATTACATGAGACATAAAAAATATATATTCTTTTGCCTTTTATATTTTTCACTTAACAATGTACCCTGCAAAACATTCTACATTTTCATTCTCAGAGATTCCTCCATTAGTCCTCCATTTTGTGTTGTACCAGTTTTTTCATTCTCTCTCTTATGTATAGGTATTTAAGTTGTTTCTATTACTTTGAAATTTAAAACATGTTACCATGAATAACCATGTGCATATTTATTTTGAGATTTTTAAGTATGTATTCAGGATAAATTCTAGAAGTGAGTCAAAAGGTATGTGTATTTATTAACATATTTGAGAAGATTAAAATCACATGTAGCATCATTTCAGACTATAATAATATGAAACTAAAAATCAGTAGAGTGGCAGAATCTTAGAAAGTTCTCAATTATGTAGAAAATGAATAGCATGCTCCTGAATAATAACTATGTGAGATAATTGATGTTAATTTGCTTCACTATAGTAATCTTTTTGCTATCTATATGTATTCTATAATATGTTGCATATCTTAAATATATATGATAAAATTTATTTTTAAAAAAGAGAATAAAATGGTATGTGTATATGTAATTTTGTTAGCTATCACTAAATTCCACTTCAAAAGGAATTTACCAAAACTACATTGAGATTCCATCTAACCCCAATCAGAACGGCAATCATCAAGAAGTCAAATAACAACAAATGTTGGTGAGGATGTGGGAAGTAGGAACTCTTCTA
>PVLC010022485.1:0-26706 GCA_004027655.1 Graphiurus murinus
CCATCCTATTGTGTTTTTGAAACTATAGGCATAAATGACACTATTCCTAGTTATGCAAGGAAACTGGACAGAGAGACAGACATGGCCATTGGGTGCACAGCTTCCTACTCCTTAGCTACACGATACAGGCATCCAGAGAAGTTTGTGCAGTACTTTGGAGTCCTTGGACTAACCACTTTTCTCAGCCTAGTTGTTTTCACAGACCAGAGCTAAATAAAACAAGTCTTCATGTTACTTTTCTCCTCTGCCTCTGGAAACCAAAAGCAAGAGAGTTCAAAAGTTATCTTTGGAAACTAGATTGGAAAAGTCAAACCACTTAAAAAGCACAGAATGCTGTTATTATACCATCTCTACCACCAATATACTTTTGGAGCAAATGACAGTTGACAAAGCTATTAAGGAAGACATTTAGCAAAGATTCATGCTGATCAGTGGCATTTGGCTAAAACATGGAACTAGAATTTATTTCTTGTATTTCCTTTTTTATATTCAAAATTATGTGGGAAACACATTTTGACTGCCTTTGGCAATGACAGCCCTGCAGTTTCTGGAAGTGCCATTCAGAAATGTCTTTAACCCAACCTTTCAGTATATAAAAAGTTCTATGCTTGGATTTGTGTCAAGGTGGCCTGCAAATTTAAACATGAAGATAAATGTGAACTACGAACATACTTCAAGTTCTATCACCCAGTACTTGCATAATTGATATGACATGATACTACAAAGTCCAAGGACCTCTTTCATATCTGTGATTTAATTTTAAAAGGAAGAAGATGTAGCTGAAGTAAATAGCAAATCTTGGGAAAAATAGATTCCCTCTTACCAGATGCAATATAACAGGTTTCTGAAATATCACACCGATGCATGTGTATCTATGTTTATAGCAGCTCAATTCACAATAGCCAAACTATGGAAGCAGCCAAGATGTCCATCCACAGATGAATGGATTACAAAACTATGGGATATATACACAATGGAATTTTACTCAGCCATAAAGAAGAACAAAATCATGTTCTTTGCAGGGAAATGGATGCAACTGGAAAACATATGTTAAATGAGATTAGCCAGTCACAAAGAGTAAAGAAACATATGTTCTCCCTAATATGCGGATGTTAGGGAGTAGATGGGACATAAGAGGGTCCCCAGATGAAAAAGTAGAGACCCTCGATAAACAAAGAAGTAGACTTAACCGAAGGGAATGCACGGGGGGGGGAAGAGCATACTAAGGCACATGATGTACTTACACAATTATATCAAGATCACTCACTGAACTGAACTTGAGAGGGAGGCAGGGCGAGGGAGTGGGGTGGGAATTGGGGATAGGGTCAGATGAGAAATGTGTGCACATTTGTCTTTATCAATTTGTACCTAACAAAAATGTATAAATACAAAGCACGAATTATTATAATAAAAAAATTCTTTTGTAACGTGTGTGTGTGTGTGTGTGTGTGTGTGTGTGTGTGTGTGTAACGGAGGATTGAATCCAAGGGCATTCTAACTCTGAGCTTCACCCCCAGACATTTTTTATTTTGAAACAAGTGTTACTAAGTTGCTGAAGGTCTCAAATAAGTTACTGAAGCTGTCCTGGAACCTATGATCCTCCTGTTTCAGCCTCCCAAGTACCAACTAGGATTACAGCTAGTCATATATTTTCATCGATGTTTTATTTTTATTTCTAATTGACTGTGAGTTGGCATATAAATGTGCCACAGTGTCCATACACAGTGCTCATCTAGTGAATCTTTGATGAAAAAAATAATTTTGGACTATGAAGATTCTTTTTATTTTATCAGCTTGAAGCATCCAATTGTACTCTGTAGAATTCTCTAAAGCCAGGCAAATATATTCTGAAAATTCACAGTTGTATGGCCTCTAACACTCCCTTTCAATTGGACGATATAATTCCTTTAAATTTCTCATCACTAAATATTATCCCTATTAACACTATTAGGCAATCACTTGCTTAAGTAAGTTAATCAGTTAGATAAGGGTTTCTTTTTTAAAACTAGTAAAAAAGCATTTTAGACATTCTTGAAATGTATATATGTGTATGTGAGCTTGCATGTGTACACGTGTGTTCCAACTGACTTCATTTTATAGGTAGGTACAACTCTAACACCTTTCACCCTCTCCAAATATGTAATAGAATCCCATCTTACTCCCCTGGGTTCTATTTTCTGCTCTCCTTTATCTCCCCTCATCCTCTGACTCTCTCCCTTCCTCTTCCCGTCTCTCTTCCCTGTTTAATTTCACTGGCACATGGTAAAAGCTCAATAAAGCAGGTGATTCTTTCACCTCATACCATCTCTGTTTTTCTAGTAGTGTTCTGTTTTCACTCACTTAACTGCCTTCACTACAAAGTTGGTTCAGTAAGTATGTGAGTGCATAAGTAATCTCATATTAATAGCAACTTTAATGATGCCTTAGTTATGAAAACATGTATTAAAACTTCAAGTTTATGATTATAGAATACTTTTTAAACACTTTACTGCTAGTGGTAGCTATGTCCCATAAAGCCACAGTAAAAACTAAATTAGCGAGTGGGGAATGACTGCTACTAGAGGAAATATCAGGGTAGTTTCTTGCAAGCTCCTGGCCACAACATTTTCATCAAACAACATTCATGATGTTTCTGTTTAAAAATATCTTGTTGACTCATTAACTTTGAACTCACAGCCAACAGCACTGTACATTATGCCCGAAGGAAGTTCATCTAACCCATACATGTTCTTTATAAGGCACATCACAGTGTTCTTATGCTTAGCTACACTAGACAGCACTTTAGCACAACCCAGGGGGGTCATTTAAAACAGGGAACTCACCCACAGAAATCATAAAAAATGTGCTAAATAACTCTCAAAAGAGACACCTGTTTGTAGTATGAGAACCAAAGCAAGAGAGCATAACAGTCCTGTTTGACAGAAGGTGGGAACACGCATCACTTGACTTATATTATTCACTGCTCTCTTAATGTCTGCCTGTGGCCACAAAAGCTCCACAAGTACTGATTAAGGTGTCACAAATACATTTTAGTGAGTAGGCAATTTGCAAATACAGAAATAGCAAGTAATGTGGATCAACTATATTTTGTATAAAAAGAGATATAGTGTGATTAATAAAATATGTTTGAATATACAACCTTTAATGGGACACTCTATGAAGAAAATGGAATAAAAATATAATACCAAAGAGAAAAATAAAGAATGATACACAAATTCTGACTATTAACAAAAAATTTGTCCATGTATTTTGCAACTGATAAATCATGACATTTAAAAGACTAATATATTGGGCATATTCAAAACTTTACATTTGAAACATTTGTATTTGTGACAAAACAACTTAAATATCAACTTAACATGCAAGAAAAGTTTACAGAGGTTTTGAAAACTTTTAGGAAGTCCTTGACCAAAGATGAAAAGGGAACACTGAACCTGATTTTGAAGCTGAAGTCTCAAAATAGTGATGTGATATTAGACAAGTCAACTATTATCTCCATCTCTTAGTTTTTTCATATTTATGGGAACAAAAACAATCTCTCAGAAGAGATTATTCTTATGAATTAAATAAGATAATACAAGAAAATCTTGTAGAAGAATTATACATTATACTTGTAAGTATAATAATAACAATAATTATAATAAAACAAGTATATGATGCTAAGACATTTGTAATTCAAAAGTGTCTGGATTCCTACTGGGATATGAAGGCATCAATAAAATAAACTTTTAGAGCTGATTTCATCATCATTAAAGAATAACTAGTGAAAATTATGCTTTAGGTCTCTAAAAAGTCAGCAAAAGCCTGACTAAACTAAATTATCTTCTTTTTAACTATGATTTTATCAACTGCTCAACTCTTCTGAATTATAGCTGCTATGATTAATTAAAATAGGAAGAAATTTTACTTAATACTGTATTAAGGAAGTTTGATAGGCTATACTTTTTAAAACATGATATGTTTGATGGAGATGAGGAATAAAAGAAGTCCTTAATGACTAAAAGAAGAGAAATCCTTTATAACCAAGAATTACTATTTAAAATACCCAGGCCCTGCTGGGGACTGGCCACACCTCCCATAGAGAGATAGCACATGCATTCTCTCCAGCATACATTCCTATGAAAAACTATGCTTTGCTGGGCAAAGAGTAAATCTTCTGAAATGTAAATGAAGGCAAATCTGTGGCTATTTATAGCACACAATAGGCTGATGGTATGTAATTAATTGTAGACAGTAATGAGGAGATGCTTTTGTAACTTAAGAACATTTTAAGCTAGTTGCTCCTGAAGTGGGGGGACTGTATCACACACTTCCATCTGGCACATATAAAATCATCCTCAGCTCCTCATCCACATTTTGCATCTGTATACCCTTGCAAATGTGACAGATAACCATGGAGTACACCCCGACAACAGATTGATCTAGCTTCTTGCCTGCAGCAATGGAACTTGCTTGGCCAAGAACCTAGCATATGTACAGTGCATGCCAATGAAGCTTCCCAGTGCAGGCCCTGGGTGGTGATGCTTCTCCTTTGTCTTTGTTCTGCCTCTTTCCTGGAGTCTCCTAAAGTCTCTACCTGTTCCCATCACAGGAATGCAACAACTACATACTAACTTACTAGTTAAACACAGTCATTAATGTGATTGTGGGAGAATCACAACAACTATCAATGAACTCAGAGCACTTTATTAAGATCACATTTGGGTCAAGTTTGTTACAGAAATGGACTAAACTAAGAGCTGTGCTGCAGGGCTTCTATAGGCTCTACCAGGCCCATGGTTTTCATTTGAAGAATAATATTCAGCATTTGCCATTAATCACAGTAGAAATAACACTTTGAAGGCCCTGTCAAGCACACTGGCAATCGTGATATCACAACACTCATGCCATGAACACTAGGCCTAGTTCTTTTACTTCCACACATTTAAGTATGGAGTCAACCAATACAATTTAGCTCAAAACAGCTAATACTGTGTGTATTAATTTTCTTCTGCAAATAAGGAGCTTGTAGCACAAGGAGACTAGAGGGAATTTTCAAAGGTTCTACTGATTGTGATTAACAGACCAGAGACTAAGACTACTTCACCAGCCGTTCAAATTTTTTCTTCCCACAAGAAGCCCTGCCTCTTTCCCACACTATCACTACATAAAATTCCCCAAAGGAAGGCTTTATAAAAGTCACTCAATGACCTTGGAATCAAATTATACTTATCTTCTGACTTTTTCAAATTTCTAAGCTACTGACCTCAGAAAGTTTTGCTGCTCTCTTCCTGAAGATCAAAGCTGAGAAGGAACTGAAGCAAGGAGAAGGGGTATGTGCAGTGGTATGAACTTGGGTGTGATGCTGACTGAGCCTGAGTCAAAAAGCCCTGTCTAAGTAAGACCACAGAAAGCTTTACACATGCTAAAAATGCCTGGCTGTAAATGCATGACAGAAATTATTTATTACGAGGCCAGAATTTTATCCAGCAAATCTATTCCTCATTTTACATCATGATAGCCTTTCACACTCACAGTTAACAATTATGCCTCTTTTCTTTACCACCCCATTCCTGCTTCTTTCACAGAAAATTATTCCTATTTTTCCCAGCAACGTTTGTACAATTAGGTTAGCATTCCTCCAACAGTCTGGATACCCTTTGCCAAGTTGTCAATATTTAAACAGTGACTTGGTACTTAGTAAAATTTTACATTTTTATTGCCCCCAAATAAAGTAGCAATGGCTCTCACTTTGGGGCATGGGCCAATCATTATGTTAAATGCTTTATAAGAATTAACTCTTTGATGATCATTTAATCATTATCATAGTGAACTAAGGAAGAAACTGAGATGCAGGGGGCCTACATAAATCAGTAAGTAACTTATGGACGCTGAAGAGTCAAAACACAAAAACAATTGTCTTTGACTCCAAAGCAATTGCTGGAACATGACACAGCTGAATGAACACCAATAAAATAGGCCACAAGTATGGTATTTTAGAGCATATGTCCTTGATTCTAAGAAACATTTTTTTCTTTCACTTTTTAAAGTTCCTGGAATCAGAACATATTTAAAATCAGTGTGGACATGAGACGTGCCTTTATTACTTTGTCCTCCCACTCCCTGCGAAAGAGCTTTACTAAGTAAGAGATTCACTTTATAATCAACAACAAAACTAGAATGAAGGAAGCAACTGACTTGTACTTGATTAATAGTGATAACAATAAGGCAAATTCAATAATGATAATACAAATTCCAATAGCTGTTGCCTCCACCAGCTATGGCAATACCTCAGTAAAGCATCCTAAGGATGATCACTCTTGAGTTCACTGCATTCTCTGGAGCTAAGCACCTACGCTACCCAGTCAGGCTGAAGCACAGATTACCCCACATTGTGCAGACACTTCTGCTAAAAGAGTTCCTGGAGCATCTGCCTGGAGCTTTCTCTCTATGCAGTATGACCATGAGGGCAGAGCAGCAGGCAAAAGAAGAGATTTCACTGTAGCTTCCCTACCATTCCTCCATGCATATCCTTTCAACCTGTCCTAGCCCGTGTCAGTAAACTCATCGAAGAGTTATTATCCCTGCATATATGCTCCACCGCATCATCCGATACCAAATAAGCCTGAATCCCATCAGGCTTGGTGGGCTCATACTCAAGACCTCGTGGCACCTACTCTACGTACATTTGTCCTGTGTGAGTAATCCCTTAGATGGTTCTATCTGGAGCAAATGTCATTCTACAATACACAAGTATAATTGTTTCCTGAAGTGGAAAGAATCGTGATCCTTCTGACTAGAAATGCTCATAATGAGGAGGAGATCTAAAAGAGGACCTAAGCTAAACCTTTACGATTAGGAAAATATAAGATCGCGTAGGAACACCATTTGGGATGGGGGTGTTTTATTTTAAGTTGTTCTAGGGTATTGTGCAGCAATACCTTAGAGTTATCATTTAATAAATGCATTCATTTCTGAATGTTCATGATAACTACAGACAATGGAAACTTGGCAGGACACATACTGATTCAATAAGAACCTTTTATCAACAACAACAAAAAAGGACTAAATTGGACTTAAGTTCATTATGCTGGCACCAGGAATCACGAATAACTATAGACCACTGGAGAAAAGCTTTAATCCTATCTTTTAAAAATAATAGCTACCATTATGTGGGGGGGGGGCGGCTGGAGGGAATTGAACCCAGGGGCATTCTACCTCTGAGATATACCCCCCACCCTTTCTATCTTTTATTTTGAAACAAGGTCTCCCTAAATTACTGCATGCTAGCCTCGAACCTGTGATCCTCCTATCTTAACCTCCCAAATACTGGTATTACAGATGTAATGCCACCATGCCCAGCTCCAATAATAACTACCACTTATTGAATGCCTATTGTGTGCCAGACCTATCCTGAGCCTTTTATGTAAGACAATTGTTTATTAAATAAGCAAAATGAGCTTTATTACCCCTAAGCCAAAATTAGACTTAAAAGAAATCAAAATTAGAAAATAAGAATGGTGATTGCTGGATACTGGGGGGAAAAAAAGATAGGAAGTTATTGTTTAAAAAGTACAGAGATTGTTTTACAAGGTGGCAAAACTGCAAATGGAGGGTGGTAATGTTGGCACAGCATTAGAGTATATTTAATGTCATTAAATGGTACATTTGAAAATGGCTAAAATGGTACATTTTGTGTGTATATTATATATATTTTACTAGCATACTTTGGACCAAAAATATGTCAAAAGAGTCACAGGGGCCAGGTATAGTGGTCTGTAATTCCAGTATTTGGGAAGCTGAAGTAGGAGGATTAAAGGTTCAAGACCAGTCTCTGCAATTTAGTGAGACCTTCAGCAACTTAGTAATACCCTGTTTCAAAATAAAAAAAGGCTGAGGGTACAGTTTAGAGGTAGAATGCCCCTGGGTTCAATCCCCAGTACCAAAAAAAGAAAACAAAAACAAAAAAATTGTAATTTGCAGAAAAATGGATGGAACTAGGGAATATTATCAGCCAGTCTCAGAAAGTCAGGGTCCTATGTTTTCTCTCATGTGGAAGCTAGACAGAAAATAGGAAACAAAATAGATGTTAGATAAATGAAGAAAAAGACCTCTAAAATAGTGGAGGGGGTAGGAGGTTGAAAGTGGGGAGGGAAAAAAGGAGAACTGATGAAGGAAACAGTTTAAATAATGCTAATTCTCTATATATGAAGATATCACTACCAATCTCACTAATATGTACGGGGATGGGTGGGTAGCAGGGTTGGATCCAGCAGGAAAAATACCAAGTGCCAGGTGCATGTATGTTTGTATTACTTTGAACTTCACTATGATGTATAATTACAATACACCAAGAAAACTATAAAAAGGAGAGACTCAAAGGGAGCTGTGTTTTCCAAATGTAATTCTTTTAAATGCAATGCAGAATTAAATGCTGAATTCTACTGGCACATATATTTTTCTGGATGGTACGTATACTTTAGGTTTGAAAACATAAGCAACACCACTGAGCAGTCCCAGAAGGATTGCCAGTATATCCACTGCCACCAGGGAATAATTTGAGGATCAAACTATTAATTACCACACAGCAGCCAAGACCATTTTAAACCAGCCCAGAGAGATGAAAATTATCCTGATTTCTAAGACTTCCATGGGGAGATTAGTGGTCCTTTCTGGAACATTCAACTTCTGTATAGGTAGGATTTATTCTAGAATTTAAGACTCTAAGAAAATTATCCCAAATTCAAAAGTTGTATTTTATCTCCAAAAAACTGTAAAGCCTTTCAGTGCCCTTAGGGTAAAGATCATGCCCCTTAGCAGAACATGGTGGTGCACACTTATAATCCTAGTACTTGGGAGGTTGAGACAGGAGGATCGCGGGTTCAAGGTTAGCCTCAGCAACTTAGTAAGACGTGTTTTAATATAAAAAATAAGAAGGGATGGGGGTATAGATCAAAGGTAGAATGCCACTGGGTTCAGTCACCAGTAAACACCCCCTAAAAATCAGGCCCCTTAACCTGATGCTCAAGTTGACCTATCGACCTATTGACCCTACTAAGCTTGCCCAGCTCATGACACACAGAATCTGCCTCTCCCCTTCTCTGATGAGAAGTCCTTGGATTTCCACAAAGAATTAGCTCACCACATGGGTCTCTGTGCAGTTTTCTCTACCTGGGCTTCTCCACCTTTGCCTTGTACCTCCTTAGAAGGGCTAACTCCTATTTATTCCTCAGTGCTCAGTTCACTTGTCACTTTCTCTGGGAAGCCTTCCTTGACTCCCCCAGCATGAAATGTTTCCCTCTTTGGAGACTCTCCAATCAGATTATACATCTCTGTCTCTCTCATCATACTGGGGGATTCTTTTTTTTTTTTTTTTGTGGTGCTGGGGATTGAACTCAGGGGCATTCTACCTCTGAGCTACACCCCCAGCCCTATTTTTCATTCTTTATTTTGAAACCGAGTCTCACTAAGTTGCGGAGTGCCTCACTAGGTAGCTGAGACTGGCCGCGAACCCGGATCCTTCGGTCTCAGCCTCCCGAATGCTGGGATTACAAGCATGCGCCACCACGCCCGGCTTACTGGGGGATTCTTGAAGGCAGGGATATTATATTTCACTTGTACAGCCAGCACATAGCATGGAACCGAATACCCAGTTGGCATGAATGACCATCTGTCCAACAAATTAAATATACAGGCTTAATGCCAACTCTGTGTATGGCATGACCAAGATATAGGATGCAATCCTTATAATTAAGGCACATTTAATTTGTAGTATTCTTTTTTTTTTCTTTGTTCTTTTTTTGGTAGGGGGGAGTTGGGGTACTAGGGATTGAACTCAGGGACATTCTACCTCCAAATTTTTTATTTTGAATTGGGGTCTTGCTAAATTGCTGAGCGTCTCGCTGAATAGCTAAGGCTATCCTCAAACCATCAATCCTCCTGCTCAGCCTCCCAAGTACTGGGATTAAAGACATGTGCCACTGCACCTGGCTTGTGTAGTATTCTTCTAAATGAAAAAGGAAAGTGAACTGGTGACTGGCCTCTGTCCAGTATCCTTTAAAGACTTAAAATTATTATATTTCTTATATGGGAAATAAAAATCCAATGGCTTTAAACTTTCTTCTCATGTAATCCTTTAGTCTCATTTCCCTCAAGTAAACCCTATCAACCTTTTGAGATTTTATGTCTCCCGATTATTTTAGGAAGTAGTTTTTGAAAAGGTTCAATAGGTTCATAGTTATCTAGCAAGGATCTGATCCAGGTTAGTCAGAGTTTCCGAACGAAGAATTCCTCTACTAGAAGACACCTTGGTAAAATGCATGTTACCATTAGTGAATCAGTTATAATTCCTCTGTTTGGAACCCCATTTTGGTTTCCAATTGCACCTTGGTTAAAATCCAAGCTTCTCATCCCCAGATGCTGCAAATTCCAGCCTGCCTTCCTCACAGCAATTATCCTCCACCCTCCAGCTGCTCATCACCAGCAACCCTAGCCTCCCTTGAACATGGAAGGCTTGTTCTCACCACAGAGCCCTAGCTCCTCTTCCTGGGGCACTTTTCCCTCAGGTATTTTCATAACCCAATTGCACTCTTTGTCCAGGTCTCTGCCCAGATATATTCTTTTCAGAGAGAACTTCTGTTTCCACCATACACGTCTCTTCCAATGTGCGGTAATACTGCTTCACTTGGTTTTATGTTTATAGCTTTTGTCACCTCCTGAAAATATGCCATGTATCATGGTTGGTAAAAATGCATGTATGTTTATCATATGCTTTTTTCCTGCACCCTTCCCACCCAGCTTTTCTTGTCTGCCATGACCACCACTGTGTCTCTAGCTCCGGAATGGTGCTCAGAACATAAACAAGGCTTATTAACTATTGGATGAATGAACCTGTTGATGTTTGTTTACTGTGTAAACTGACTTTGGAAGAGCCACCTGTAAAAAATCTTCACCATTTGAGTCACTGAAAACTCTTGTGTAGGTCACTGCAGGAACGAACGACTTCTAAGCCCCAAATAGAGCTGACTGGGGATTGAATGCTGGCCTTTCCAGTTATATGACCTTGCCACAAACTACTTAATCCCTCACAGTCTTGGCTTCCTCCTCATGAAATGTAGATAATAACCACTACTTCATAGGCATATTATGAGGATTAAATAAATTACCTACACAATCCATTAAAATGTGTACGCTCCATGCCAGGAGATTTTGTACTGTTCCTCCAGGTGTAGATTAGTACCTTGCAGCTGGTAGGCAAGGGGGTCTCTGCAGAATGCTCTGAATAAAGAGTTGATTGAGTGAAGATGTCACAGGTCCCACACTGGGATGAGGTGTCTGGGAGGCATAATAAGAGAGAGCTGTGTTCTCCACCCCCTCAATGTCAAATAGCAGAAACAGTGTAATATCTGAAAGAGAATGTTCCAAAAGAGGACATTTTGCCAAAGAAATAATTGGGTTAAAAAACTATGAAACTGACAAATGTGTTGCATGAATTGTAAAAATCCTCAGTAGTGTAGCCAAAAATGCTTATCCTTTTCTTTCAGGGACTTCACAGCTATCTGTTTAGGCAGATAGAATATATTGTTGTTGTTACATAAAACAGATATAAAAGACTATAAAAGTAATGAGTTTGGGCACATTCATGGTCTGGACTCACATTACCTGCCTAAGCGTGTCCTCTGTCACTTCCCAACCCAAGCCCATGTCCAGTCAGGTTGGCAAATATCCCTAAATTTCATTTCAAAGGTCCCTGTGATAGGAATGGTCTGAAGCCAACATCAGGCACCAATGACCTCTCAGTTGGGAGAATCATAAAGATAGATGGAAAGGGGTTGGAATGGTCATTAAAACATTTAATGTCTTTTAAAATATTATAGTCCACCTAAGAACATATTGAATAATTTAGAAACTCTTAAAACAATGTGTGCATGAGGATGAAAGGATAGTGTGGGAATTTGGGGGGATTTTTTTTTGCTAATAAGTAAAAATTAATGCTAAAATTAACTGTTGTCCTTTTAATAATAAGGTTTATGATTCTGAACACAGTTTTAGTTTTTCAAGGTTTTCTCCCTCCTTTTTAATCCTCATTCCCTTCCCTTCATTATAATTTATACTTCTGCAAAGGAAGAAAGGAAAGCTGTGTTATTTCGAGAAAGTACTTAATGAGAAAGATTTACAGGAAGTAAAAAAATATTTAACCAAATGTACATTTATTGTGACTCAAATGGATTTCAAGCCAGTTTTCTCTGATGTATGCATGCCATCTGGCTGAGCAGGCAAAAGAATCAATAACCTGCGTTAGGATGATACAAGACAGGCCACACAGCATGACAAATATTGGCAGTTTTTAAAATGTTTGTCATTAAATGAATACTAATTTTTATACTTTTATAGGTGCATTGCAATTATACATCATAGAAATATTCAAAGCAATACAAACATGCATGCACACATTACTTGGGGTACTTCTTTCTGCATCTCACCCCACTCCCCCATCCCTCTCCCACACATGTTAGTGAGGTTGGTAGTGATACCTTCATATACGGACATAGAATTATTTGCACAGCTTTCTTCCTCAATCCTCCTTTTTCCTCTCCCCACCTCTCTTCTTCAGTCCCTTTCTACTATTCTACCTGTCTCTGTCCTCACTTACCTGAAGTCCTTTTTGCTTCTTATTTTCTCTCTAGCTTCCACATATGTGAGGAAATATATGATCTTTGTCTTCCTGAGACTGGCCAATATCACTTAGCATAATATTCTTTAGTTGCATCCATTTCCTACAAATGACATAATTTTGTTCTTCTTTATAGCTGAGTAAAATTCTATTGTGTGTATATACCTCATTTTCTTTATCCATTCATCTGTTGAGAGATACCTGGCTTGGTTTCCTAACTTGACTATTGTGAATTGTACTGCTATAAACATGGGTATGCATGTATCACTATAGTATTCTGAATTTAATTCTTTTGGAAAGATATCACTGAGTAGTATGCCTAGGTTGTATGGTAGTTCCATTCCTAGCCTTTTGAAGAACCTCCAAACTGATCTCCATGGTGGTTGCATTAATTTTTCTTACCAATAGTGTGTAAGAGTTTCTGTTTACCCACATTCTCGCCAGCATTTTTTATTGTTTGTATTATTAATGATTGCTATTTTAACTGGAGTTAAATGGAATCCCAAAGTAGTTTTGATTTGCATTTCCCTGACTGCAAGTAATGTTGAATAGTTTATATATATATATATATTTATATATATATATGTATATATGTATATATATTATATATTATATATATCTTATCCATTTGTATTTCTTCTTTTGAGAAGTGTCTATTAGTTCAATTGCCCGTTTTTATTGAGTTATTATTTTAGCATTAAGTTTTTAAGTTCTTCATGATATTATAGATATTAATCCTCTATCAGAGGAGGAACAGGCAGAATTTTTCCCATTCTGTAGCTCTCTCTCAGATTCTTGGTTGTTTTCTTTGCTGAACAGAAGCTTTGTAATTTCTAAAATGTCATCTCATTTATTGATTCTTGGCTTTATTTTCTGGGCATTGAGGGTCTTATTGAAAAAGTCTCTGCCCTTACCTATATGTTGGAGAGTTGGTCCTATGTTTTCTTCTACTAATTGCAAATTTTCTCATCTGATTTTTAGTTCTTTGATCCATCTTGAGTTGATTTTCACACAGGGTAAGAGATAGGTGTCTAATTTTACCCTTCTACATGTGAATATCCTCTTATCCCTGCACCATTGGTTGAAATGGCGTTTCTCCAGCATGTATTTTTGGCTTCCTTGTCAAAAATCAACTGGCTATAATGTGAATATTTGTCTCTGCATCCTCTATTCTATCCCATTGGTCTGTGTGTCTGTTTCTGTGTCAACACCAGGCTGTTTTTGTTACTATGGCTCTGTAATATAACTTGAAATCAGGCATAGGGATGCCTCCTGCTTGGTTCCTATTGCTCAGAAGTTTTTTGGCTATTCCAGGTCTTTTGTTCTTCTATATGAATTTTCAGATCAATTGTTCTGGCTCTGTGAAGAATGGGATTGGTATTTTCATAAGAATCACATAGAATCTGTAGATTGTTTTTGATGGTATGACCATTTTGATGTTTATTTTCTCTATTTAAGAATATGAGAAGTCTTTCCATCTTTTAAAGTCTTCTTCAATTATTTTAGTGGTCTATAATTTTTTACTGTAGAGGTATTTTAACTCCTTGGTTAGATTTGTTCTTAAGATGTTTACTGATGTATAGTACAGCTACTGATTTTTGTAAGTTGACTTTGTATCTGGCTGAACTTACCAGCTCTAGAAGTCTTTTAGTTGAGGTTTTTGAATCTTCTAAGTATAGGATTATGTCATATTCAAACAACATCATAAAGGTAATATATGATAAACCCAATACAGGGAAAAACAGAGTATTTCATTTCAAATCAGGAAAAAGACAAGGATGCCTACTATCACCACTCCTATTGTAATAAAAAATTTTAAATGGACCAAGCATACACTCCCGGAAGTCTGCCCCATCCCCCTAAGCCTCTAAACCTGCTGTTCTTGCAAGATATGCTTAACAAACGGATTTGTGTCAAAGCTAACCTTGAGTCTTCTGGCTGTATCCTGTTCTGTTCCTGAAATTAGTTACTTTACTGTGAGAAGCACTGTCTGCAGTTTCTGCCTATAAAACCCCTCCCCTCCCCTTGTCCGGGGCCCATTTTCTTCTGCTCCTATGTGAGAGAGGATTTTGGGACCCAGTACTGGAATAAAAGTACCTCCTGCCTTTGCATCAAGAAGCCAGCTTCATGACTGATTGGAGTTGCGCCGTTTCCATGGCCTGAGGAAGAAAGTCAGGCCTTTCACTATTAAATATAAAACTTGAAATTCTAGCCAGATAAATAAGACAAGAGAAGGAAATTAAAGGAATACAAATAGGAAAAGAAGAGATGAAATAATCTTTGTAGATAATTTAGAAGATCCAATACTGACTTTTTAAAATTATCATGAAAGCAATACTAACATAACATTACTGTAAAACAATTAAATAAGGGGAGGTCTTATCCATATGCAGGCATAATTTTATGTAAGTATGAACATAGCAGAATATATTTTATATGTTTCATATCGTATATAGTAAACTGTGGCATTCACAATTAACATATTTGGTTATCATTTAAGATATTCTACTAAATAGACTAGCTATAAGTTATGTAATAGCTCTTAGTTACAAACAATTAAGATTATTTTCATTATATTCTTATTTTGAGTTATGTAAGAAATGTTTGTGTATATTTGTGAATATAACTTCATAAAGTTTTCTGTGAATTATCTTCCTTTTAAATAGTATTAATCTTAAATTATTCATTCATTTATTTAAAAAATGTTTGCGGCTTGTTACTCTGTTCCATGTTTTATGAAATAGAAACATTTGCTCAAAAAATATTTCCCTATTCCTTATTGCCATTCTTTAATGACCATCAAAATTTAATAATGTGTCATGAAATAATATCATGAAACTCACAATGAATATTCTCCTTGAAAAAAAAATTGGGAGGAAGGTGGTAATGGAATAGGACTCTAAGGCAAGCTTCTCTACAACTCATCTTGGGAATAACTTATCTTGAGAACTCCAAACTAAGCAGCATCCGCATCCTCGGCTACCTTCATGGGAGGTGGGAAATAAAGACAGAGAAACTCAATAATATCTACAAGGATGCTTTTAAACACCAATGTTGAAAAAGAAAAAAGAAGCAACAAATCCCTGAACAAGTGGAACTACAAGAATAATAGTGCACACCATGGATCAGTGGGAGCTTTGGGAACTCCAGAAAATCTCATATCCAGCAATCTAAGGCTTACTCCAGAGAAAGGGAGGACACTAGCCACAGAATTGCATAGCCCTGTGATGGCACAGGAGAGAGAAAGGTGACCAAACCCAGGACCCCGTCCTTCCCTCCTTCCCTCCTTCCCCAGTCCCACCACTGCAGTGCCTAGTGACAGGGTTTAGTATACGAACCGCAGGGAGGGGAGTGCAGGTCCCACGCTGGGGTAGCAGGAAAGACCATAATAAGAGGGTGGGAATACACACAGACCAGACCTTGGCTGCAAGCCACACACAAAATTCTGAAGAAAACACTGGGCTTGGAAGCCACAGACCAACCCAGCCTTTTCTGTGGAGGCTTGCTTTGGGACAGAACCTGTGCCTGGGACTCGGGGCTTGGCACCCACAGAAACAGAAGGAGACACCAATCCAGCACCAGAGACCTGAGCATTGGGACTGCAGACTGACATTTTTTTTTAACAGGTTTCAGGAACCTACAGTAATAAATAGGCTGTAAATGGCTGAAAACATTGTCACAGAGTCAAGAGGGCTGCAGAGGCCAAAGGCGAGAATTTTTTTTTATTGTTGTTCTATTTTTTTCTTTTTTGTTTTGTTTGTTTTTTGATGCTGCTGTGTATTTGTGTGTTAATAGGTTTTTTCCCTTTTGTGTGTTTCTGTCTTTTTCCTTTCCTTCTTTCTTTCTTTCCAGTGCAAGGGATTGAGCCTAGGACCCTAGTGAACATTGGGTAAGTGTCCTAGGCCGCACCTCCAACATCCAACCTAGAGAGCCTCTTCCAGGCAGCCAGTAATCAGGGTCATCCCCTCCCAGGCCCTTTGACCCACTCTGCTCCTTTAGCAAAGTGGGAAGCATGAACAGAGGAGCAGGTTTGAACCAGAACTTTGGACCAGCTTTCACATCTCTTCAAATATCCAAAGCCACAAGGGGATTCAGCTCTTCTCCAACAAGGAAATTTTACTCATTCTTGGTTAAACAATTCTTAATGTTCTGTTTTTTCCTCTCTCTCTCTCTCTCTCTCTCTCTCTCTCTCTCTCTCTCTCTCTTTTCTTTTCCTCCTGTGTGTGTACATATAAGGAATTATTTTGTTCTGTTTTGTTTGTCTGACTCTTAGTGTACCTGTCTGCCTGTGCCTTGTATGATATCCATTTCTTATAACTATATCTAACTATTCTATACCAGTAAAATTTTTCTTTATTTTCAGTATCATTATTTTTATCATCTTTTGCCTAACCACAATTAAACTCTTATTCTACATGACTCTATTCTCTACTTTACCCTGTTCTTGCATCCCTTACTCTATCCCCTTCCTCCTACTCATCCTTCACCATTGATTACATCACAGTTTACCCAGCTGACTCCTCTAAAACCCTACAGCCAAGGCTGGACCAGATAGATTAACTAAAAGGAAGGATTTTGAGACACTAAGTACAGGCCAATCACACATAGAAGTTTAAAACTGCACAGAACACAAATTGCTCTGCCTGCACCCTAGAGACTACTCCTTTTTAGAGAGGTCCCCAGTCTTTCACACCTGGAACTCATCAACCCCACAATTACAGCAGGCAGAAAGAGTCCTGGATTAACTGCAATTAAGTACTGGTGATTGACAAGCAGAACAACAGAGGGGTGATACGGGACACATACCACAAACATGGCATTGTAGGGTAATAAATACTCAACAGAAAGTGGTGAGTACCCATATGGTGGAAGCTATTCACTGTTAAGGCATACCTTGAGGTAAATGTATACCTCCAGTTTAAAATATTATAAATGGAAAGAGATTAGAACGAGAGAGAGGAAGCCCTCAAAAGCAACAAACATACAAACTAAATAAACTTAAGAAACATGAAAAGAAAAATAGCAAGGAAACGATGAGCCTCCAAAATCCCACAACAACAGAACTCACCAACTTAAAGTTGCAGAGAATGGCAGAAGGAGAATTCAGAACTTTAATAGTAGAAATGATCCAAGATTTTAAAAAAGAGTTCAGGCACAGTCTGACAGATATAAAATAAGTGAAAGATCAAATCAACAAAGAAACTGATACCTGGAATAGGAATCAAAAAGAAGCTATGAAGGATGCAATAAATGAAATGAAAACAACAATACATGCCATCAATGGTAGACTAGACCACATGGAAAACAGAATCTCACTCTTAAAAATGACCACTCCAAAAATAAGTGCATAGTATATTATTTAGAAAAAACAATTCAACAGTATGAGCGGGGCATCCAAGAGACCTGGGATAACTTTAAAGGAACAAACTTAAGAATAATAGGCAAAAAAGAGGATCAAGCCAAAATGAAAGGAATCAAAAATCTCTTCAGAGAAATAATATCAAAGAATTTCCCAAACATAGAAAATGTGGTCGATACACAAATACAGGAAACATATAGAACCCCCATTAGACAAGATCACAGAAGAGGTTTACCATGCCACATAATAATCAAATTTACTAATGCAGAGGCCAAGGGGAGAATCTTAAAGGCAATGAGAGTAAAAGACTGAATAACATTCAGAGACAAAACAATAAGAGTCAGTCCAGACCTCCCAAACCAAGTCATGAAAGCCAGAAAGGCCTGAAGCCACATATCCCAAACCCTGAAAAGAAATAACTTCCAGTCAAGACTACACCACCCAGCAAAGATATCTTTCAAATCTGGAAGTGAAACAAAAATCTTCCATGATAAACAGAAGCAGAAAGAATTTATGTCTTCCAAACCAGTACTAGAACAAATACTCAAAGAGATAAATTACAAAGAAGAAATAAAAAATAAACACCAGGACCAGAGAATAAATGCTTTGCATCAAATGAACAACTAAGCAAAGAAGAACAAACACTACTTCAAACAGAAATTACAACTCAAAATGTTAGGAATTAAAAATCACCTCTCAATAATTGCACTGAATATCAGTGGCCTTAACTTCTCAATTAAAACACGTAAGGTGGCAAAATGGATTAAAGATCATAACCTATCTATATTGTGGTCTGCAAGAAATGTACCTTGCAGGCAAAGATAGTCACAACCTAAAGGTCAAGGACTGAAGCAAGGTAATTCATGCAAATGGAACTCGAAGACAAGCAGGAGTATCAACTCTTATATCATACAAAATAGATTTCAAGCCTAAACTTATCAGAAGAGAAATAGCAGGTCATCTTTTGCTGGTAAGTAGAACAATCCAATAAGGATTGTTCTACTATAACAATAGTCAACATTTATGCTCCAAATATAGATGCAATCGCTTTTATAAAACAACCTTTTTATAACTAAGTCTTACACAGATCTCAAGAAAAAAAAATAATAATAATAATAAAAATAATAATAATACCGGGAGACTTCAACATTCCTTTCACACCACTAGACCAATCTTCCAGACAAAAGATCAGCAAAGATGCCTCAAACTTAAATACCATACACCAAATGGACTTCCCAGACATATACAGAATATCCCATCCAACCACAGCTGAATACATATTCTTTTCAGCTGATCACAAACCTTCTCCAAAATAGACCATGTCCTGGGCCACAAAGCAATCTTTAGCAAATTAAAAAATATGATATAACTCCCTACATTTTCAATATAGTACTTGAGACTATAGCCAGAGGAATAAGGCAAGAAAAGAAAATCAAAGGAGTACAGATAGGAAAAGAAGAACTGAAACTATCTCTATTTGCAGGTAACATGATCTTATACTTAGAAGATTCAATAAACTCAATAAAAAAGCCTTTAGAACTGATTAACATAGTCAGCAAATGTCTAGATATAAAATCAATCTAAAAAAATCAGAAACTTTTCTATATGCCAACCATAAATCCACTGAGAAAGTAATCATAAAAATAATTTGACTCACAATAACTCTAAAACAATAAAATATCTAGGAATCAACCTTAAGGAGGCAGTAAAAGACCTCTACAATGAAAATCATAAAACACTGAAAAAAGAAATTGAAGAAGGTCTTAGAAGGTAACTGAGATCAAGGTAAAATCCCACAGTTCTGGGACCAATAAAATCGTGGATGCATACATGTTCACCTCTGAAGCAGAACAGGGATGGATTTTTCAAATTTTGACAGTACTCTATTCAAGTTCAAGTCATCTTTTCATATTACTCATAGGAGAAGTCTCAAATTATTTCAAATAAAGTGTCATAACCAGAAGCAAATTCTTAAATATTCTAAGATAAACCTGAGTTTTGGTTGCATTTCTTACAGAGCAACAAATGACGTAAGTCCTGATATTTTTTCTTATTTCAGGAACAAATCCTAAAAGTTACCTCTTCTCCCTATCTCAACATAACACAAAAAGTTTTGAAAAAAATGATATCTCTATAAAGATGATACAAGGCAGGCATGGTAGCATAAGCCTGTAATCTCAGTACTTGGAAGACTGAGACAGGAAGATTAAAGGTTTGAGGCCAGTCTCAGCAACTTATATGAGACCCTCATCAACTTAATGAGATCCTGTTTTAAAATAACAACAACAAAAAAAATAAAAATGGCTGGGAGTATAGCTTATAGGTAGAATGTTCCTGGATTTAATCTCCAGTACCAACAAAAAAAGATGATATAGATATATATGTATATATTATGATGGAGGTATGCAGAGAGAGATGGGGGGGATAAAGATAGGGAGAGAGAGCCTAACAACAGAAATGTTTATTAGAAAGAAGCATCTCTTTATGTCTTTGTCCCCCTTCCTTCCCTAAGCCCCCTCAACCACTCCAATGGAGTCTCCGCTCTTCCAACTGATGATACCCTCATTTTGGAATATCTCTCTAGCTTCCACATTTAAGAGAAAACATCTACTTATTTTTTGAGACTAGCAAATCTTGCTTAGTATAACATTCTCAAGTTCCATCCATTTTCCTGCAAATGGTGTGATTTTATTCTTCTTTATGGCTGAGTAAACTCATTCATCTGTGGAACAACAAAAAGCCCAGAATAGCCAAAGCAGTTCTCAGAAACAAGAACCATGCAGGAAGCATCACAATACCTGACTTCAAATTGTACTACAAAGCCATAGTAATAAAAACAGCATGGTGAGCTGGGCGTGGTGGCGCACACTTGTAATCCCAGCATTTGGGAGGCTGAGACTGGAGGAGCTGGGTTCATGGACAGCCTCAGCTACCTAGTGAGGCACTCTGCAACTTAGTGAGAACCTGTTTCAAAAATAAAGAATAAAAAATAGGGCTGGGGGTATAACTCAGAGGTAGAATACCTCTGAGTTCAATCCCCAGTACCGGAAAAAAAAAAAAAAAAAAAAAAAAAAAACAGCATGGTATTGTCACAAAAGCAGATATCTAGACCAATGGAGCACAATAGAAAACTCAGAAACAAATCCACACACTTGCAGCCAATTGATTTTTGACAAAGGGACCAAAAACATGCTGAAAAAATGATAGCCTCTTCAGCAAATGGTGTTGGCAAAACTGGTTAACCATATGCAGAAAAATGGAAATAAACCTCACTTTGTCACCCTGTGCAAGAGTCAACTCATTCCTTTTTAAATGTAAATCATCTACTTGTTTAAAAATATTTACAAAACATCTTTCCTTTCTTCTTTTTTGATATAAAAAACTCTAGAACTTCTGATCACCAGCGCTGCCTCCCACCTCTACCCCAACAGTACCATCTAATCTCATGATGATTCCAAAGACATTTTTTTTTTGTTTTTGGAGACAAGATCTTACTATATTGTACAGTCTGGCCTCAAACTTCTGACCTCAAGCAATCCTCATGTCTCAGTCTCCCAAGACAATGTGACTATGCAATTTCCAAAGACAATTTTTATAGGAATCCATCCAGATTTGCATCCCCTAAAGTATCTTAAGTTCCAAGCATAAGTTTCAACATATCTTGCCAAATAAACATACATAAACACACACACACACACACACACACACACACACACACACACACAGAGTTTACATATCTGTTAGCTAGCCAGATCAATTCCTCACTAAAAGCAGGCACTCTGTGAACGACTAGTAAATCTTTATCCACAGGGGACCATATGAATTCTTAAATATTAATTAGTGGATTATGAGGTATTTTGGAAAAGAGATAATAGCAAATGGATTCTGTTCTCAACAAATACCACCCACCCACTTCCCACATCCTCTGTCATAGATAAATATACACAAACACATTGTTAGGAGAATAGGGATTAGAAACTTAGGAGTTAACTTGTAAATGTGTTCTACTTCTAAAACGTTGCCAAATTGATTTCTAGAATAACAAATTAATATCTTATCTGCAAGCACAGTGTGAAAAAAAACACAGCTTCTCTTGGAAATAGGAAGGTTTGAATATTCTATTTAACCTAAGAAAAAGGCAGAACTGAGTTACTCCATCGCTTTTAAATAGTCATAATCATCCTCATCCTCATCATCACCTCTCTAAAGGGAAGCAGTAGGAAGTATTGTGTATTCTACACAATTTTCCAGAAACACTCAGGTTAATTCTATCACAGGCTCACAGTGCTGGGAGCTATTTATTTCTCTCCCTCTCTGGCTAACAAAGATCCCACTTAACCAGTCATAAAGATTAAAAAGGGACAGTGAGTCTTCTTTTGGCTTGGCTTGCCTGTGTCTTTGGCTGTATATCAAAAGCACTGAAGCATTCAATTTTGCCATCATAATTCTTTAATAATGTGGCTTATAGTATTGATTTCAGTAAACAGACCCTAGAGAGCCTAATAGATTTTAGAGATTATATGAATGATAAGTGGGCCCATTTGGTCGTGTCTTACAAAGTAATAAATGTTTCGACCAATTTCGATTGCCTTTGTACATGTACATCTGCTCTTGCCCCAATGCAGGTGTTGAATGGAAGTTGAACTAACTGATTAAGAACTCAGGCTCCTGAGCACCAATACGGGAACCCGGCTGTGCCAGTGACTGGTGACTTGAGAACTATTCATTCATTCATTTATTCATTGAAAAATATTAACAATTCAATTTTACTCAGCCATAAAGAAGAACAAAATCATGTTATTTGCAGGGAGATGGATGGAACTGGAAAACATTATGCTAAATGAGATTAGTCAGTCACAAAAAGTAAAAAATTGTATGCTCTCCCAAATATGTGGAAGCTAGGGAAAAAATGGAGCATAAGAGGGACTGCAGATGAAGAAGGGGAAACCTTAGGTGAACAAAGAATTTGACTTAACTGAAAGTGATGGCGGGGGGACATCCTAATGCACATGATGTACTTTCACAAACATATCAAAGTCAATCACTAAACTGAACTTGAGAAGGAGGGAGGGTGAGAGAGTGGGGCAGGAATTGGGGTAGGGTTACATGAGAAATGTGTGCATGTATGCCTTTATCAGCTTGTACCTAACAAAGATGTATGATTATAAAGCACCAATTAAAAATAAAATTTAAAAAAGAAAAATATTAACAAACAATTCAAAAATATTTATCAAAAATTGACAATCAGCGAGATATTATCTTAAGTGCTAATGATATAATGAGGAACAAATCTAAAGTCCCTGCCCTTCTGGAGTTTATATTCTAATAGGAAGAGAGATAAGCAACAGTTAACATTGCATGTTAGAATATGTTAAGTATAAGAGGGAGAAAAACATAGAGACAAGGGATAACAAGGTGAGAGGTTGTCATTTTAAATGAGGTAGCTTGGGTAGATCTTATTAATATTTGAACAAAAATGTGAAGTAAGTGAGAAATTTAGAGTTCAAGGAATATCATAGAAGCCACTCTGGCTAGTACAGAGTAAGATAAGAGCAAAGTAGTAGGAGAGGAAGTTACATAACTAAAGGATGGAGATGGGGGTGCAGATCATGCGGCCCTGGAGGACATTATAAAAGTTGTGCTCTGAGTAATACCCGGGGTGGGGGGTCACCACACAGATTTGAACAGAGGAGTGGCATAATCTGACTAATACTTAAAAGGATTGCACTGGTTTCAGTGCTAAGAATAGGCTAGGTGGAGGTGGGAAAGAATGGAAACAAGATGTGTCAAGAGACGATTTCGAGACCCTGGAGAAATACAGCGCTGAATTGCACTGGGAAAGTGAGACCTGGTATGGCTCTGGATTGTGTTTTGAAGGTAGAACTTAAAATATTTCCTGAATGTGGGATGAATGGTAAAAAGAATTGTGCCTGACTCTACCTGGGTGGAGCAGCTGTGTGAACAGTTAGTGCTGCCTCAGGTAAAAGGCGGGAGGCAGAAGCTGTGGCAAGTTTGGGATGAGATGAGTCCAGTTTGGGACATACTGATCTGAAGACCAATACATGAGATCTCCAAGTAAAGATGACAAGTGGGTGATTATAGATGTGTATGTCTGGAGTTTGGGAGAGAGAGGTGTGCACTGGAGACATAATACTGGGGTTATTATCAAGAGGTTACCAAAGGAATGAGTGCTATGAAAAAAAAAAGAAAAGACAGGAGACTGAACCATGAGATACTCCAACATTAATAGGTCAAGGAGAAGATTCAGAAGAGGAAGACCATAAAGGAATAACCAAGAGGTAGGAAGAAATCTGCGAGAGCATGGAATCCTGGAGGTCAAATGAAGAATGTGTAAGAAACAGAAGAGAGAGAATGACCCCAATGTTGATGAAAATTGTATTGAAATGAGAAGTGACTTCTGAATTTAGCAACCTGAAGGTTATTGGTAATTGTGACAAGAACAATTAGGTGAAGTGCTGGGGTAAAAAGCCTCATTGCAATTGGTTTAAGAGAGAAAGGGAAACTAAAAAACAGTGAAAGTGGTAAGTGTAAATAACTACTGTGAAGAGTTCTTGGAAACGGGGTGTAAAGAAATAGTTCTGGCTGGGCTCAGCGGTGCGCACCTGTAATCCCTCCACTCAGAAGGCAGAGGGAGAAGGATCACAAATTTGAGGCCAGCCTGAGTAACTTAGCAGGACTCTGTCTCAGAGAGTAGTAGTAGTAGTAATAATAATAATAATAATAATAATAATAATAATAATAATATATTTTTTTAAATAAGGGCCGGGATGAGCTGGAAGTGACGATGCATGCCTATAACCCAAGGATCTGGGGGCTAAGACAAATGGATTGCAGGTTTAAAACCAGTCTCAGCAACTTAGTGAGCCTCTCAGCAACCTAGTGAGACCATGTTTCAAAAGCAAAAGGTCTGGGGGTATAGCTTGGAGATAGAATGCCTCTGGGTTTTTGTGCCCTCCAGAAGCACAAAAAAGTGGGGTGGGTGGGATGTGCCTCAGTGGTAAAGCACCCTTAGGTTCTATCTGTAGCACCAGAAAAAGAGAAATAGGTCTATAGGAAAGTTTGTGTTTTGTTTCTTTTTCTGTGTCATTTTTACCAAAGGGCAAAACACAAGTTTATATGCTAATGAGCATGTTCCAGTGAAGAGTTAAAAACTGATCATGTGGGGAAAAAGAGATGCCAGAGCAGTGTCCTGGAGCAGAGGCTAGGGCAGAAGGAGGGGAGCAGCAGACAATTTACAAAGCTGGTTCTAAATATGACTATGGGTAGGTCATTCACAATCTTATGGGAGAAAGCGGCAAAAGAGGGTGCAGGTATTGGTAGTAGGCATATGTGGGAATAGTAGGCTGAGTAAGATCCTGTCTGAGTGCTTCCATTATCTCAGTGAAGTATAAAGGTTGTCCTGGAGGGTAGTTTGAGGAATGTGATACTGGAGGCTTGAGAAGAGAAAAATCTTGGAATAATTTTTTTTTGCAACTATAAGAGTGAACTTACTAGGAAAATATGGTAAAAGTGCTGAGCAGCATTAAGGGGCCATTTGAGATTCATGGAAGTGAATTTAAAGAGAGGATCAACAGAGTCGAAAAGAAGCATGATGCTACACACCTGTAATCCCAGTACTTGGGAGGCTAAGACAGGAGGATTGCAGGTTCAAGGTCAGTGTGTGGCAACTTAGGGAGACTATATTTCACAATAAAATAGGGCTGGGAGTGTAGCTCAGAGGTAGGTAGAATATTCCTAGGTTCAATCCCCAGTAACACAAAGAAAAAAGATAAAAGCATCAAAGAGTAGACAAGGGAGTGATTATAACTCACCATAAAACATAAACTCTGTGAAGAACGAAGAGAAAGACATCACAGGCATGAGGAACACTGCAGAAAAAGCAAGAGCAACCCATGGACTGTCAACCACCTAGGACCAAAGAAGTTATCATTGGAGTGCTAGCAGCACAAGATAGGACACATGGAGATGATGTAGGGGCTGCAGGTATTGATTTAGTATGATCTAAGACATCCAGGTGACAGGTGTGGTGTTGTGTGCCTGTAATCCCAGTACTTGGGAGGCTGAGACAGGAGGACTGCAGGTTCGAAGCTAGCCTCAGCAACTTAGCAAGGCTCTCAGAAATCCAGCAAGATCCTGTTTCCAAATAAAAAATAAAATAGGTTGGGGTGTAGCTCTGAGGTAAAACACCCCGGGGTTCAATCCCTAGCATATCCCCCACCCCACAAATAAAAAAGAAAGAATAAAAGACTTCCAGGTGGGAAGGAGCCACTCAGGTAGAGTGCAGAGCACCCCATTGGAGGAGATAATTTAAAGGAATGAGAGTGCCAGGAATAGAAGGACCAAATATATTTAAAATAACAGGAATTATACTTAAAGTAGATTAGAGAATTCAAGTTAGGCAGAAGCTAAAATGATGTGTGTGTGTGTGGGGGGGGGTGCTTTAGGACTGTAAAGATGAAAGGATCAAAGGTGGTAGTGAATATTATAATCTAATGGCATGAAAATCAAAGAAGGAAAATTTGCAGAAAAGGAGTGAGAATGGTCTGGAAAAAGTAGTGGAGAGCTAAGTGGGATCCTAGGTCTATTGCAATGATCATGTGTTTTTTTATTCTTAGTTCTGTTTATGTGGTGAATTACATGAATTGTTTTTCATATATTGATCCAGTCTTGCATC
>PVLC010022486.1:0-16627 GCA_004027655.1 Graphiurus murinus
CCAATTGGAGCTCAGACACGAGTCAGGTCCTGATTGGCCAGAAGCAGACATATAAGCCTCTGTTGTTCTGGGTTTGGGCGCCATTACCTGCATGAAGATCCTGTAATCTATACAACATAAGCAATCCTGAGTAAAGCTTCTCGCAGAAGGAACCTGTTGTCGTGTGTTTTCTCCGCTGGACGGACTCAAGCGCGCGGCAGAGACCGGAAGGTCTGGGTTCGTGGCCAGCCTCAGCTACCTAGTGAGGCCCTCCACAACTTAGGGAGACCCTGTTTCAAAATAAAGAATAAAAAAAATAAGGCTGGTGGTATAGCTCAGAGGTAGAATGCCCCTGAGTTCACTTCCCAGTACCACAAAAGAAAAAAGAAAGAAAGAAATAGGGTCTCTCTAAGTTGCTGATGCTGGCCTCAAACCTGCGATTCTCCTGTCTCAGCCTCCCAAGTATTGGGATTACAGGAGTGCACTACCACGCCCAGCTTATTCCTGATTTAACTATGTGATAAAGTAAAGGGATATTCATGGTAAAGCTCAGTGAATATTCATCTCACTACTAAACAAGCCCATGACAGAAACTAGAAGTACCAAATGGAGGTCTACCAAACTCATCCCAATTTCTTTGAATGCTTATTAATGGTAACACATTATTTTAAAATGAAAAACCTAGGACAAATGCTAAACCAGGCAGACTCCCAGGACAATGGGTGTGAATCAAAACTCTCAGGCCAACTGGGACCTGTAGTCACTCTAAATATTTCCCTTCTGATTCATTCTCCAAGAAGCAGCTAGGGTGATTTTCTAAAGCACAACCCTGATCAGAACAGTCCTCTGTTTACAGCCCTTCAGTTACTCTCCACCACTCCAAAGTCGAAACCCAAGCCCCTTTATGCACTAGGTACCTGGAACTGCCCTCTTCATCTTTGACCACATCTCCCACATCCTTCCACTTGATCTGAACTGAGTCTCACCAAATCTCCCCTCTTCTTTCTTTTCTTTTTCATCTTTTTTCTTTTTCTCCTCTCCCCCCCCCTCTCTCATTCTCTTTCTCTCATTCTCTCTCTCTCTCTCATTCTCTCTCTCTCTCCACCCTCCCCTCCTCTCCCCTGGCACTGGGGATTGAACTCAGGGGCCTCTGAGCCCCAACCCTAGCCCTTTTTTATTTTGTGTTTTGGAAACAGGGTTTCAGAGAGTCTCACTAAGTTGCTAAGGCTGACCTCAAACCTGTGATCCTCCCATCTCAGCCTCCCAAGTACTGTGATTACAGGCGTAAGCCACCATGCCCAGCCTTCCCTCTTTTATGAATATTCCCTCTCCTCCATGTCCTATCTTCAGCTGATCAACAACTGTCCATTCATCACGATGCATCATAGCCATCCTCTTTATTGGCAAGAGTCCCTGATCTCTCTCTTCCAGCCAGTCTCTCTGTCCCCTTCTCTCCCATAATGCCTTCTACATGTGAGGTTTGCATCACTAATTGTAATCAGTTTATTTGTCCCTCCTTCAACTGCGAGCACTTTGAAAACAAAGAGACTTTCCCCAGCTCTATCTCCTCAACACTTAACATGTTGGACTAGTCTAGACAGAGTGGGGTTAGATTGGGTTGGGTTAGATGCAATTTGAAAACAAATACTGGGAGCCCAAATATGGAGAGATGTTAATGCCCAGCTGATGAAATTGGGCTGATAAAGACAGATGGGAAGATTTTTGAGCAGAAGAAGGCATAGTGACAGTATTATTTTAGGAAAACCAGTCTGGAGGTGTATAGAGGATGAACTGAATTTCCGCTCGCTAAAACATGCTCCCCACCGCTAATGTTCCCAGTAAACACCCTCACATTCTCTTGCTACCCACTCCATTCAAGCCCATCAAAGTAGCGAGCACATGAGAATATGGAGGCATTTCTAAGTCCAATATCCTTACCATGTAAATGGAGAACTCTTATAAGTGAACATGAAAAAATACTAGCATCAACTAACAATGGGGAAAGGACTTAAATAGAAATTTCACAAGAGAGAAAAAGTGGACTAAGTAACCAAAGAGACTGCAAAGTAAATTACTAATGAGATGCCAATTTTGCCTATCAAATTGTCAGATTATAAAACTAATAATAGTGTGGCGTTGGCAAGGGTTTAGGAAAATGGGACTCAGATATTAGATGTGGGTGTGGAAATTAGCACAAGGCTTCTGAAGAGGAAAAAATGCAGAGATGAAGTCAAAGATATATTGTACAAGACATTCAGTACATGTATAATCACTCAGAAACCTGGAAAACAACTGAATGACCAATAAAAATGGATTTAAACCATGATATCTAATGATTCTATTTTATATAGTTATTTAAATCACATTATAAAAGAGTATTAGGATCCAGGCCTGGTGGCACATACCTGTAATCCCAGTACTTGGGAGGTTGAGACAGGAAGATCACAGATTTGAGGCCAGCCTCAGCAACTTGGAGAGACCCTGTTTCAAAAATAAACAATATAAAAGACTTGGGGGAGCTGGGCGTGGTGGCGCACGCTTGTAATCCCAGCATTCGGGAGGCTGAGACCGGAGGATCCGGGTTCGCGGCCAGCCTCAGCTACCTAGTGAGGCACTCCGCAACTTAGTGAGACCCGGTTTCAAAATAAAGAATAAAAAATAGGGCTGGGGGTGTAGCTCGGAGATAGAATGCCCCTGAGTTCAATCCCCAGTACCGCAAAAAAATAATAATAATAAAAAAATAAAATAAAATAAAAGACTTGGGGGTGTAGATCAGAGTTAAATGCCTGTGGGATCAATAGCCATTACCAAAAAAGAGTATTAGGGACTTAGGATATTTCATATTCATATTATAATGTTCAGTTTAAAAACAAGATATGAACATAGACACATAATACATGTTTTTGAAAGAATGTTAAATGGCTGAGTGTTAAAATTGGTATTTGGCTAAAAGTGAATCTCTCTATCACAGAATGAACTTCTGGGATACAATAACAAATCAGGACTTTAACCAAACTTTAAATCTAATTACAATTTTATTATAAAAATTTAGTAGTTGATAGCCAGGTGCAGTGGCACACGCCTGTAATCCCAGCACTTAGGAGGCTGAGACAGGAAGCTTATCGAGATCCTGTTCCAAAAATAAAAAGGGCTCGGGGTGTGGCTCAGAGGAGAATGCAAAAAAAATTATGTTTGAAATTTTTAATTACAGTTACAATGTAGGAAAAATAACTTGGAATATTTAATAAATGCTCACTTTGAGCTGTGGACAAAGGAGAGTTTCATGTAACTCATGTTTTTCTAACAGTTTCCTCCTATCATCCTCTTTGTATTTTTCATTATGTATGATGCAGGGCTTGAGGACAATACATCATGAATGCCAATATGCATGAGTTTGGCGTTTCTCCCTATATTTTTATTTACATATTTTTAAATTTTTTTATTGGTGCATTGTAATTATACATTTTTGTTAGGTACAAACTGGTAGAAACATACATGCACACATCTCTCATTTAACCCTTCCCCAATTCCCACCCCATTCCCTCTCCCTCCCTCCTTCTCATGTCCAGTTTAGTGATTGACTTTGATATTTTGTGAAAGTACATCATGTGCATTAGGGTGCCCCCCCATCACCTTCAGTTAAGTTACCTTCTTTGCTCATCTAAGGTTTCTCTTTTCTTTCTCTAGAGTCCCTCTTATGTCCCACTTTCTCCATAGCTTCCACATGTTAGGGAGAGCATATGATTTTTTACTTTTTGTGACTGACTAATCTCACTTAACATAATGTTTTCCAGTTCCCTCCATTTCCCTACAAATGACATGATTTTGTTCTTCTTTATGGCTGAGTAAAATTCCATTGTGTACATATCCCATAGTTTTGTAATCCATTCATCTGTCGATGGACATCTTGGCCAGCTAAACCATTGAATCTCATTCATCCAGTTGGGTATAAATCTGCCATCCTGGTATATGTTTTCTCATCTATTCTTTGTATCCTTTCCCCCCTTTTTTCGGTCTTCTTTTGGATTGAGGTTTTTATTTTTTTATTTTTTATTTTTTTGCGGTACTGGGGATTGAACTCAGAGGCATTCTACTCCGAGCTACACCCCCAGACCTATTTTTTTACTCTTTATTTTGAAACCGAGTCTCACTAAGTTGCAGAGTGCCTCACTAGGTAGCTGAGGCTGGCCGCGAACCTGGATCCTCCGGTCTCAGCCTCCCGAATGCTGGGATTACAAGCGTGCGCCACCACGCCCAGCTGAGGTTTTTATTTTTATGATTCCATTCTATCTTGTTGTCATTGGTACTAGGGATTGAACCCAGGGGCATTCTGCCTCTGAGCCTACACCCCCAGCCCTTGGTTTATTTTTTTTTATTTTGAATCAGGTTCAGAGTACAAGGGAAATGATGTGACAGCAGGGAGACTACAGGCAATCTCATAGGCAGACATCCAAGGAAGAAACAGTCTTGCTGGACCATGAAGAGGAAGTGACTGACATGAGGGAAAAAGAGACTAATTGTGGGGCCACTCATGGGCCCCAAATATCTCTCAGCAAATCTGGTTCAGACTCAGGTCTCTCTCAGGAAATACTTTTGAGTACCAGTTCCATGGGGACGGCTTCTGAGTTCTTCTGTTTCATTTCCCAAGCAAGATGAGTAGAGCAAGCCAGCCCAGCTTATGAGTGGCTGGTCTTAGCATCCACTCCCAACCCAATCAGTGGAAGCCAAGGGTTACACAGTGCAAACGTGGCTTCTTTGCCCTCCTCTTCAGTAATATGGAAGGCCTAGACTAGGAGCCCTATTTCTCTTTGGATAACTTTTCAACAGGTGACTAAATCCTTCAGGCTTGGAATAAAACTCGTGCTTGCAGGGCACTCTCAGAAGTCAAGGGAATCCTGACAATGATGAGCAATTCTTACTGTAATTACTCATCTTGACTGACCTATGATGCAGCCTGAAGGGAGAGTACCAAGAGATGTGGGATAAAGGAGAAAGTGAGATATAAACAAAGAAAAATAGAAAGGGGAATGGCAGAGGAATCACCATTTATTGGACACTTACTGAATGCCATACAACATGCTGGGCACTTACCATAGGCTTTCTGGTGTGTTCGTTTGACAAGGAGAAGAGGGGAGAAAGGAAAACCAAGGAGAGAATTAGAAAGTTTGCACCAATTTTCTCTTTCCACCAATGGTGAATGTTGTCACCTATTTACCCCCAGTGTGGATTTATCTTAAACGAACTCACTATTTTTAATATTATCTGTAGAGCAAATCTCAGTTATCAGAAAGCCTTAAGTGACAAGCAAGTTCTTCCAGTTTTAAGCACAAACCTTATTTTAATCAGTTCATGTAGACGAATCTCAAACATTACACTTCATGAAAGAAATTAGACTTAAGGCACTACATACTATAGTTGTACAACTGAATGTTTCTCAAAATTTATAAAACTTTACACCTACAAAGGATGAATTTTACTGTAAATTAGGCCTCAATAAACCTGTTGAATTTTTTTTATCAGATCAGATTAAAACCTTTTGACATTTTTGTGCACACTGTCTTGAATTTACTACATGTAAATATAATTTTCTTTATTGATTTGAGGTTTGAAAAGAAAATGAATTCTAAAAATTGTTCTCTTCTATATAGAACTGATACATTTGCTCCTACATGAAAGGTCTCAGATCACTGGGCTTATGCATGTGTATGTGTGTGTATGTGGCCCCAGGGATTAAACTCAGAGGTGTTATACCTCTGACCTGTAGCCTCAGTCCTATTTTTTTTTTCCAGTCCTGGGGATTGAACCCAGGGGCATTCTACCTCCGAGCTATATCCCAAGCCCTTTTTATTTTTTATTTTGAAACAGGGTTTTACTAAGTTGCTGAGAGTCTTACTACACTGCTAAGGCTATCCTCGAACCTGTGATCCTCTTGTCTCAACCTTCCAAGTGCTGGGATTACAACACTGATTCTTTGTTGGGCTTTCTTAGTCTTTGTATCTGCTTTATCATTTTTCACACACACACCCCTCTCAGCAGTGACTCCCCTTGTGGATGTACTTTGCCAAAAAAACACTTCTAACTAGTCTTATCATCAAGGTTATCTGCCCTCACTCCTACCCCCAAACAGTTCACAGATTAAAATCAGCTAGTGTGTTGAGTACAAGTAAGAAATTTGGAATAAGGGTCCAGGAAGCATTCCTATAATAAAGTGCATCCTCTTTTGTGCAAGGATTGAGTGAAACTTAGTTTAACTACTCAGAGTTCTGTTTTACTTATTTATTAGTTTTCGACTAAGTTCCTTAAAGGTCAGGTTGCTATATCACTGCATTCATTTGAGATGGAATATTATAATATTTTATTCATATACAGAGTCATACATTCATATTTACACAAAAAAACCCTGCTTAAGCAACAAGGAGAGAAGAAGGAATCAAAGGAAATGTTACATTCTGGGTAATTCAGAATAGGTACAGAATAGAATATTGTAGAGTTTAGTAGTCGAAATAACCCCAAAGGGGGAATACATACACACACATTTCTTGAGTTGCTGAAAGGATTTGGTTCACTGCCCACAGAATAAGGTCACAGTTGAGTCAACCAACTGATAAGGCCAGGAAAGCATTTTAAAGAAGCACAAACAATAAGGGTTGTTTTCTCTTTATCAAACAGGGCATTTGATTAACCTTTTTTCCCCAAGATAAGGGAATCAATTACATGAGTATCCTGCTGTATGTGTATCTGCTCATGATGCAACCATTTAAAATCTGCATAAAAATAAGATGATTTCTACACTTGTGACTCTAGACAAAATTTGGTTAATTTATTCTCAGAGACCATAGCAATTAGTGAAATATTAAAGTGACAGGAAATAGTAATGAAGCTTTGGAGTTATGGTATCAAATGGCATCATGACTAGAATACTGAATTTGGAGTTTGGGCTTCTCTTCTGTGTGCTAAAATCTGCATGGTTGAGTTTGTAAATGACATTAGTCACATTCCTCAGACGTCCTCATTTTGCATTTCTCTCTGCCTGGTAATTGCTATCATTTTCAGAAGGCTTTGTAAAAAGGAAGGCATTCAGTTCAGATTTATATTCTATTTTTGAGCCTCTGTTTCATGTTGGGCACTATGCAGGCACTTTTAATCCTCAAAAGGATAGGTGCTAATATTTTCTCCATTTTACAACAGCAGAAACTAAGGCTCAAGAGATTTCAGTAGATTTCCCAAAGACATAAAGTTAGTAAATGTTGGGAGCTGGTAACTATGAAGCCAGGGATCCACACACTGATATTACTTTTGCTCAAGAAAACATGGAGGCTTTTATTTCCTTTCATTTATGATAACAGAGAATCTACTAAGTCTTTGTCCTTGAATATTTTTTAAATTAATCCTACCTCTAGTGCCTCTGCTCATCTTGATGAGGTAGAGTAGAAGGAAGAAAACTTAGGCAGGAAGGAAACATTGGGAAGGAAAGGAAAAATATAGTTTTAAAATCTGGAGAGCTCTAAGCTAACTCCACCCTATAGGGTGTGCCCAGGTCTTAGGGAGAAGTTTCATTTGGTCCCACACCTTTAATCCCCTGGACCCTTGCCCCCACCTGAGATTCAAGACAAAGGTCACACCTCAGCCAGTGACCTCCCATCTTCAAAACATGAGAAAGGAGGAGGAGGATCCAATTCCTGTGCCCACCCTTCTAGGAACGCCCACCTATCGACCACCTATGCCTGTGAGAGGGAGGTCCAGACTGCTTCTGTGCTCACCCCTCTTAAAAGTTTATATAAGGACTGAAAGAGACTGAAAAGCTCTCTTGCCCTCCTGCTCACGTGGCCCGTAAGATCTCCACTCACCTGCTCTTCCCAAGTCCCTTACTTTCCTAAATAAATTCCTGCCTTTTGTTCCTGACTGGCGTGTGTTAAAATTCTTTTTATCACGGAGGCCAAGAACCCACGAATGGGACTGTGTTATCCCACAACAATCTGAATTATTATTCTCTCACTATCTTATTTGGGCCAACATAGTATTTTCAGTAAACATGAACCACAAACCACATTTTCCAGGAATTTATAATTCTGCAATGTGTCAGGTTCTTCAGAATATTCCTTTCATTTTGAGGACTTCGATTTCGATTTTACCCTAAGTATAACAATGGCCATGTCAAGACCCTCAACTTTAAAAAATCACCCAAAGAAAATTGACTTGGAATCATTGCTTTTTTAAAATACTAGGGAATCCTCCTTCCCCTATAAATTGAAATGATTATCAAATTGTGTGTGTGTGCACGTTACTAGGGATTAAACCCAGGGGTGTTATACCTCTGAGCTACATTCCCAGCCCTATTTTATTTTTATTTTGAAACAGTGTCTTGCTAAGTTGATAAGAGTCTCACTACTTCCTGAGGCTGAGCTCAAAACCATGATCCTCCTGTCTCAGTTTCCCAAGTACTGGGATTATAGGCATTTGCCAATCTAGCAAGAACATTTAATACAATCCCTTCACTTTATCTTTTTATGCTTTTACATAGTTGTTTTGTTTTTGTTTTTATTTTGTCTGTGCCTCTTTTTAAGTAATCACAAAGATGAAGCTTTTTGGAAACTTTACAGGGAAAGAAACTGAGGCCTGGATTGCTGGCGTTGACCTCACAAGTGGATTTTAGAGCTAGTCCTGAAGTTCTCTCTCTGGTCAAGTGCAGCCTTCAGCTGGCCTCAGACCTACTTGTTTTTTCCTGATAGCTGGCTTTCCTCAATCTCCCTACCTTACTGCTCAAAGAGAAAGCAAAGCCTACCACTGCCCTAGCAGAAATGTCTTTCAAAGTTCTAATGGGTGACATTTGCTTCTCTTTGTGATACTTAAGAACCGCCCTACTGGTGTTAACTTTCCAGATCATCAGATAACAAACTGAGTCACCTCTGTGTTCCATATGGCTGGGACATCCAGTTGCTGACTAATGGGAAATTCTATAAAAGGCAGAGAAGCAATTCCAGGGCAACAAGTTTGAGGCATACATATTGATTCTTTGGGTACAATCCTGCTTATGCTTTTCATGTCAAGACAGCCCTCCCTGCTGCAAAAACCTCAACAAGAAAAGACAAAGGAGAATTTCCTATAGCTCTCACTAGTTTTGTTTCGACTTACACATCTTTTAAAAATACATCTATGTATATATTTTCCAGGCATGATGGTGCATGCCTGTAATCCCAGAGCTTGGGAAGCTGAGACAAGAGAATTGCAAGTTCAAGGCCAGCCTCAGCAACTCAGCAAAACCCTGTCTCAAAATAAAAAAAAATGAAAAGGGCTGGGGTGTAGGTCAGTGGTCAAGCACCTCTAGGTTAAAATCCCAGTACCACTACATAAAAAAATAATAAAATAATGCTGGGGATGTAGCTCAGAGATAGAACACACCTGCATTCAACCTCCAGTACCAAAGATCATGTGCATATGTGTATGTGTGTGTAAAATATGAAAGAGATTGGAAGCAAGGACAGAAAAGTGATTATCCTATGATATAAGAGGAAGTTAAAAGCAGAACATCCAGTCCAAGTTTTGGGCACTCCACAACTCCTCTCTTCCTCTACATAAGCAGGAAGACTGCTCCAAGTAGTTGGCCACCTGTAAATTGTTGCCCCATACTGGGTTTTCATTAGAAAAAACAAACACGAGCCAAGTTTCCTCATGTATAAAATACAATACATACCTCCATAGCGTTGTGGGAATTGGGCGATATAACAAATGTGAGCCTGCCCCAGCACAGGCCTGACACATAGAAGGTGCTTCTGGAATGTTCTGGCATGTGGTAGACAGACATGGCGCTCACAGTCCAAGGAGGCTTGTTGCCCCCACCTCAGGGAGTGCTGTCAGGAAGCAGCCCCCAGCTGTCTGCCCTTCCAGGGATATCCTCAGCTGCAGAGACTCCTGGGCCCCAAGGCACACCTTCCCAGAGCAGCTCACATGGTAGAAATGCAGGGGAAGAAAGGCCTGATGGTTTAGGCTTAACACAGGACAGCATTGATGGGTCATTTTAGTCACACAGCTCTCTATGGTGTTGGCCTAAACTGTCGCTGGACCCCTCCTGGCAGGTCACTTTCTCCCTCTGGCCACTCCTGCTTTCATCCCCTCCTTCCACAGGTATTGGCCCTAAGGCCACACTGATAAACATCCTGCCACCTGGTAGCTGGTGTGGTGGCACACACTTGTAATCAATCCCAGGACTTGAGAGGCTGAGACTAGAGGATCCAGATTTTTGGCCAGCCTCAGCTACTTAGTACGGCCCTCCACAACTTAGTGAGAGACCCTGTTTCAAAATAAAGAATAAAAAATAGGACTGGGGGTGGAGCTCAAGGGTAGAATGCCCCTGGGTTCAGTCCCCAGTACTGCAAAAAAAAAAAATCAAAAGTGCTGAAGGGTGTAGTTCAGAAGTAGAATGCCCCTGGGTTCTACCCCTAGCACCCCCCCAAAAAAAATTAAAAAATGAACATCCTGCCCACTAAATTCTATCTCAGACCCTGCTTCCCAGGGAACTCAACCTGCAATCAAATGCAAAAGTTGCTGTGTGCATGATGTATGTCACTGTCAACATGATTTACATTATGATATGAGATTATAATGCACCAATAAAAGCATATTTAAAAATAAAGCCGGGTGTGGTGGCGCATGCTTGTAATCCCAGTACTTGGGAGGCTGAGACAGGAAGATCCTGTTCATGGCCAGCCTCAGCTACTTAGTGAGGCTCTCCACAACTTAGTGAGACTCTGTTTCAAAAAAATAAAGAATAAAAAATAGGACTGGGGGTGTAGCTCAGAGGTAAAATGCCACTGGATTCAATCCCCAGTACCACAAAAAGGGAAATAAAATACAAAAGTAATTGGAATTTAAGGTTGAAAATGTATGTATTTAAACTCTAGCTGGCCCTAATACAACTTATCTAAATCTTTTACTAAAAAAACATAAGAAACCAGAAATGCAGAACAACGTTCAAAAACTAACTCAAATTAGTACTACTTGTCAAATGGGACCAGGCAATTAAGTGTTGGAGAAATCATTTGAAACAAAAAAAAAATTTAGATATAAGCTTCATATCTACTGATTAATTTTCAACTATATTGGGAATTAAATGTATCTTCTCAAAATATAGGAAAAGGATAAAGAAATATGTACATTTAGCTTATTTCTACTTCTTGTGGGATTTTTAAAGTAATTTTGAAATGGGTTATACATTTAATATTTAGTATTTTGAGAAACTTAAAAATTAAAAATACAAAGAAAAACGTTAACTCTTCTAACCCCATTACCCTAAATCAACAAATTTATTATTAGCAAGATTAGCTGGGTGTGGTTGTGCACACCTGTAATCCCAATACTTGGGAGGCTGAGACAGAAGGATAGCAGATTCAAGAACAGCCTCAGCAACTTGGTGAGGCTTTCAGAAAATTAGTGAGACCCTATTTCAAAAAAAAAAAAACAAATAAGCCAGACATGGTGGCTCATGCCTGTAATCCTAGTACTTGGGAGGCTGAGATGGGAATGATCACAGGTTTAAGGACAGCTTCAGCAAGTAGTGAAACTCTTATCAACCTAGGGAGACCCTATTTACAGTTAAGAATAAAATCCAGCTGGGGGTGTAGTTCGAAGGTAGAATGCCTCTGGGTTCAATCCCCCCAAAATAAAAATAAATAAATTGCTGGGGGTATAGCTTAGAGGTAAAATATCTCTGGATTGAATCCCTAGTAACACACACACACACACACACACACACACACACACACAAGTGGGTTTTAAAAAATATTTGCTTCCAATCATTTGTTAAAATTCACATACATGTTATTTGTTATTTGATAGTTGAGTACTTCAATACAAGTAAGCAGAAGAAGGATTTATGGGTTCCTGGGTCATTAGCATGTAGACAGGAAGTTTGGAGATGTCCCAAAACAGACAAGTACAAGGGCAGCTGGATGACAGGAAGTATGGCCAAGTTATGGCACAAAAACTCTTAGATGCCAGCACTGTGCCACACCCTCTGTGCATTAGACACACCTGCTTCCAGGCTGTCAACGTTGCTGTTTCAACCAGGAGTAAATTTTCAACTCTTTCCAAGTCTTTTTTTTTTTTTCTTTTTTTTTTTTTGGTACTGGGAATTGAACCCAGGAGCATTCTGCCTCTGAGCTACACCCTTAGCCCTATTTTTACTTTTTTATTTGTAAACAGGGCCTTGCTAACTTGCTGAGGGTCTCACCAAGTGGCTGAGGTTGTCCTCAAACATGCAGTCCTCCTGTCTTAGCTTCTCAAGTACTGGGATTCCAGACATGCGCCACCACACCTGGCTCTCTTTCCAATTCTTGACATCACTCTCTCAAGATTCAAAGTCCACTCAAATGGCCTAGGTCCCCTCTTGCTGCCAAGGCCAGGGAGAGTACATATCTGATCCCCTTGCAGAGGCAAGACACTGTCTTCCAAAAAGACAAAATAGTGGAGTGCCAGTTAGGAAGCTATTTTTCTCAACTTCAAGCCCAGTCGTCTTTATACCACTTTGTGATGCCAAGGCTGAGACTTATCCCCAAGTCTCCTTAGCTACCTGCTCCCCTTGTTGGCATGGCCAGTCAAAGACTCTAGAAACAAACTAGAAGTCTAGGGAGTCTTTCTATTTACCTCCTGGGCCTGTCAGCATTACTTCTATAATGCTTCTTCACCCCAGCAGTAGTGATTCATGCTAGTAGTAGCAGTCAATTCCATATAGCAATCTTTTCAACTCCCCCAGAACCAGTACACCATGCCCTGCTGTGGGCTCAAAAACACCAGAACCAAGCCAGGCACAGTGTCACATGCCTGTAATCCTTGTGCTTGGGAGACTAAAATGGGAGGATTGCAGGTTCAAGGCAAGCCTCAGCAACTTAACAAGACCCTCTGCAACTTAGTGAGACTCTTTCAAAATTTAAAAACAGCCCTGAGGGTGTAGCTCAGAGGCAGAATGCCCCTGGGTTCCATCCCCAGTACCAAAAAAAAAAAAAAAAAAAAACACTAGCCAATCAGCCCTTACCCTCCTCAGAAAGTCTCTAAATTTGAAAAATCCCAACCTTTTTCCTTTGTTTTCCATCCAAGCGGTGGTAGTCCTTAGTGTCTCGGTTTTTTGCTTTTAGTTCCCCAATACCTAGTTAACAATTCTTTAAATTCTCTGTTAAAATTTCTCATGTGCTTTCTATTCACAGATTATAGATTCCCCTAAAATAGAGAGTATTTGAAGGCTGAGTAAAAACCAGGTATCTCCTACCACTATTATCCTGTCTCTTCACTATACATTGAGATGTATCCATGTTGATATATGTACAAATGTTTTATTAATTAAACTGCCATATACTATTTCACTGTGTGAACATAATTTATTGAGATACATTTATATTTTTAATTTTTACTGTTAAAACAATACTGTGATTAAGAGATAAAGGAAAAGCCAGACATGGTGGCACATCTGTAATCCCAGTACTTGGGAGGCTGAGATAGAAAAATTGTAGGTTCAAAGCCAGCCTCAGCAACTAAGTGAGGCCTTCAGCAACTTAGTGAGATCCTGTTTCAAAATAAGAAATAAAGTAGGAGTAGGACTGTAGCTCAGAGGTAGAATAACTTTGGGTTCAATCCCCAGTACCACACACACACACAAAGATAAAGGAGAAACTCTGTAGCTCATTTCAATGATTGCAGAAAATACATTTGGTAAAATTCAATAGTCAGCCAGGCATGGTGGTGCATGCTTGTAATCCCAGTACTTGGGAGGAGGCTGAGACAGGAAGATCTCGGGTTCGCGGCCAGCTTCAGCTACTTAGTGAGGCCCTCCACAACTTAGTGAGACCCTGTTTCAAAATAAAGAATAAAGCCGGGCGTGGTGGTGCATGCTTGTAATCCCAGCATTCGGGAGGCTGAGGCCGGAGGATCCGGGTTCGCGGCCAGCCTCAGCTACCTAGTGAGGCACTCCGCAACTTAGTGAGACTCGGTTTCAAAATAAAGAATAAAAAAATAGGGCCTGGGGTATAGCTCGGAGGTAAAATGCCTCTGAGTTCAATCCCCAGTACCACACACACACACACACACACACACACACACACACACACACACACAAACATAAAAGACACAAACCTAATCTATAGTGACAAAGCAAATAAGTGGTCCCCTGAGGATAAGGTTGGGGTGCTAGAACAGGATTGGTACAGGACAGAAGAGAAATTTGGGAGCTATAGAAACATTCTCCATCTTGATTGTGGTTGTAGTCATGTCGGTCTACACTTGATATTTTTGAAATTCTTTTTTGTTATTCACACAGGTGAAAAAATGGTATCTAGTTGTTGTTGTCATTGTTGGTACTGGGAATTGAACCCAGGGGTATTCTACCTCTGTGCTACATCCTCAGCCCCTTTTTATTTATTTTTTGTTGTTCTTGTTGATATTTTGAAACAGGGTCTCACTAAGTTTTTGAGTCTGTCCTCGAACCTGCAATCCTCTTGTCTCAGCCTCCCAAATACTAAGACTATGGGCATGTACCATCATGCCTGGCTTCATTGTTTTCATTTGTACTTTCCTGACAAATTATGAAATTAAACATCTTTTCTCATGTCAATATGCCATTCAAATTTCTCTTTGACTTGCCTTGCTATATATTTTATTCACTACTTTCATGTTATCTATCTCTTGATTTATATGAGTTCTTTGTATATTCTGGATACTGATCTTTGGCAGTTACATGCATTTTGAGTGCCTTCTCCTGCTCATCATATTGTGACATTATGTGCCAAGCAGACATTTTATATTTTTACACTTTTATTGGTACATTACGGTTTCACGTCATAATGTAGTTCACAGAAATAGTGACATACATGCACACAGCACTTAGTGGGCTTTCCCCTGGCCCCCTCCCCAATCTTCCCTTCCTTGTACATGGCCATTTTATTTTTTGATACACAAATTTATCAGGATTTTTTCTTTATCGTGTGAGCTTTCTATGCCTTGTTGAAAGAAAAAGAGGCATGAAGGGAGAAAGGAAAGAAAGTCAGGAAGTGAGGGGGAAGCAGAGAGGGAGGAAACCAAGCTCATTCCTTCCTTCATTTGTTCATTGAATGAATGCTTATCAAGTATCAACTTTATTCTTTGTTCTCCTATTACATGCAATAATAAATAAGACAGATCTCCTGTCTTTGTGACACTCACATAAATACCCAATTCACTATCAGGTGTGCAGGTGCTATGAAAGAAAGTAAAGAAGGGTAAGTAGAGAGGGGGGACAAGAGAGTGCCCCTGCCTAGGGGAGAAGTCACTGTGAGTGAGGCTGGAGGGAGCGGCAGGAGCCTCCCAGGTGGAAAAAAAAGCTGGGGAAGACATCCTGTGTTGACAAAAATGTCTGAAGCGTTAGAGGAATAATCAGCAGAGGCCAGTGGAGCTGGAACTCAGTGAGCAGGGGCAGGTGGTGAGGAATAAAGTGAGAGAGGTAGGCAAGGGAGGGCATGTGCATGCCCCTGGAGAGGGCTGGGAGATCTTACCTCACAGTGAAGAAGCATCACTGTGTTCTGAAAGACAGAGGGCAGATGGAGTGAAGCATGAGACAAAGCAGGGAGATTAGTTGGAAGGCAACTGCAGTGCCCAGGCCAAAATAATAATAGTAATAATAATAATACTAATAATAATAATAACTGCAATACTAGGTCATCATTCTATATTTTCTCCTCGTTTAGAGGATGGTTTGTTTTGTTTTTGTTATTGCTATTGTTGTCGAGGTGATGGTTGTCTTAACCTTTAGCACTTTAGCAAGATTTATTTGGGGGTATGATGTAAGAGTCTAATCTTAAGTTTATTCCATATGGAGAGCCAACTATCCCAACACCATTAGTTGAGTATAGTTGGATTTTTACCAATTGATTTGTGAAACAAGTCATGTTATATATCGGTGACTCTTTTAGGTAGGCTTTCTATTCTGTTTAATGGATTATTGGTCTAAGCCTGAGTCAATACTGTTCTTTTTTTAATTAGAGGGAAGTACTGGGAATTGAACTCAGGGAATTCTACCTCCAAGCTATACTGCCAGCCTTATTTTTTAATTAATTAATTTATTTATTTACTTATTTATTGTGTGTGCGGCGTGCATGCATGTGTGTGGGGGAGGTACTGGGGATGGAACCCAGGGGCATTCTACCTCTGGGCTACATCCCCAGACCTATTTTATTTTTCATTTGGAAACAGGATCTTGCTCTTAACAACTTAGCAAGACCCTGTTTCCAAATGAAAAATAAAATAAGTCTGGTATTGCTAGGCCTGTAATCCCAGTTCTTGGGAGGCTGAGACAGAAGGATTGTCTGTTCAAAGCTAGCCTCAGCAACTTAGTAAGGCAAATAAACAAATAGGAAAAAAAGCAGATAAAGGATATAACCAGACAATTTTCAGGAGAAACACAACCAATTAACATATTGAAAATGTTTAACCTTTGTCATTTGGGAAATGCTAATTAAGCCATAATGAAATATCATTTCATTCCTATTAAGCATGGATTTTTATACATTTTTTGGGTACAACAGGGTTAATTACACATTTTTGTTGGGTACAAGCTAGTACAGGTAAAGACATCCATGCACATATTTCTCATTAACCCTTCCCCAATTCCCACCCACCCTCCCCCTATCTT
>PVLC010022486.1:16727-26797 GCA_004027655.1 Graphiurus murinus
GCTCATTAGGGTGTCCCCCCTCCTCCCATTACCTTCCATTAAGTCAAATTTTTTGTTCACCTAAGAATTCTCCTTCACCTGGAGTCCCTCTTATGTCCCATTTTCTCCCTAGCTTCCACATATTAGGGAGAGCATTTGATTTTTAACTTTTAGTGACTGACTAATCTCACTTAACATAATGTTTTCCAGTTCCCTCCATAATGAAATGATATTTCATTATGGCTTAATTAGCATTTCCCAAATGACAAAGGACACTGAGCACTTTTTGTGTGTGCTTATTATCCTCCTGTATATCATAGGAAAATGTCTATTCAGTTCTTTTGTCCGTTTTAAAATTAGGTTGATTGCCCTTTTTGTTGTTGGATTGTAGAAGCTCTTCACATATTCTGTTTATTAAGCCCTTAGCAGATATATGATTTTAAGCATTTTCTCCAATTCTTTGGGTTGTTTTTCACTTTCTCCATAACATTTGTTGGTGCACAAAAGTTTACACATTTTGATAGATTTAAATTTATTTATTTTTACTTTTGTTTCTGTAATTTTAGTGTCATATCTAAGACTCTCTTTCCAAATCCAGGGTCATGAATATTAACTCCTGGGTTTTCTCCTAAGAGTTATATGTTTTAGCTCTTATACTTAATTGATTCATTTTGAGTTAATTTTTAAATATGGTGTAAGGCAGGGATCCAACAAAAAAAAAATGTTTAACCTAACAAGCAATCAAAGAAATGCAAACAACATGGAGATAGTGATTTTACACCTGCCAAAGGCAAATTCTTTGTGCTTTAAAATTCTTGTGCTTGATTCTTTTAAGGATAGTGCCAACAGTTATCTCCTATCCCATTAGAATGTAAATGTACAAGTTTGAGAGAAAGAAATGTAGTAAAAAATTTTTAAATGGTTGCTGCTCACTCTTAAGGATTCTAATCTAAGGGGGAAAATCAGAGATTGTTGTAAAAGAACGTTCATCTGCCAGGTGTGGTGGTGCACATCTCTAACCCCAGAACATGGGAGGCTGAGACAGGAGGATCACAGGTTAGAGGTCAGCCTCAGCTCAGCAACTTAGCAAGACACCTGTTTCAAAATAAGAAGGGTAAAAAGGGCTGGGGGTGTAGCTCAGAGGGAGAGAAGGCCTCTGAGTTCAACCCTCAGTACCAAAAAAAAATGTTTGTCAAAAGAATATTTTTATAACAAAACCTTGAAAGAATCTAATTGATTGATGAGTTAAATAAAATATGATGCAGCCATGTGATGAAACAATGCAGCCATCATCATAAACATGTTTAGAAATTCTTTCCTGGCTCACAGAAGCGTGCATGATGTGTACTGAGCAAGTTGGTAAATGCCTGTAATTCTAGTACTTGGGAGGCTGGAACAGGAGGATCACAGGTTCAAGACTAGCCTCAGCAACATAGCAAGACTTTCAGCAGCCTAGCAAGACCATGTTTCAAAATTAAAAAATAAAATGGGGCTGGGGTGTAGCTCAGGTAGAATAGAATGCCCCTGGCTTCAATCCCCAGTACCACAAAAAGAAAAAGAAAGAAAGAAATGTTAAACTGAAAAGGCAGATGTAGCACAGCATTAGACTAGAGAACTGAGAATACATTAGAATTTAACAATATAAGTATATAACCATATTTATCTCTGGGTAGTGGATTACTAATACTTTTTCTTATTATAGTTATCTGTGTTTCCTAAATTTTCTGCAATAAATCTGCATTATCAGGACATGAAACTGTTAAGTAAATAATAACATAAGCAGCTATAAGAAACTAGAAGTATGAAAGGACCCAACTTGAATTCTCAGTTCACTTTTAAATGTTTGGTTTGTTATTGGTAATAATGGATAGATACTGCCTATGGACAGACTATTTTCTGCTTGAAAAGTGTGACAATTTAGCCCCTAATTTGAAGGGGCTCACTTCAAACTCTTAGAACCCTAATTAGAACAAATAAAGTGATAAGATTTGAGAGTTAAACAGTGTCAGGAATGGAGGGTTTGTGTACATATCTTAAAATGCATAGGATTACTGTTATCATCATCATCATTATTATTATTATACTAGGGATTGAACCCAGGGGCATTCTCCCTATGAGCTACACCTCCAACCGTTTCTATCTTTTACTTTGAAACAAGGTCTTGCTAACTTGCCAAATGTCTCGCTAAATTGCTGAGGCTGGCCACAAACCTGCGATCCTCCTATCTCAGCCTCCCAAGTACCAGGATTATAGGCATGCACCATTGTGCCTGGCTTGCATAGGTTTTCTTTACACTGACAATTCCTTATAATTCTAATATATATAAATTAGCAATGTATATATATATATATATATATATATATATATATATACATTTGCTAATCCACTCAATAAATATTTGCATGAATATCTAGATCTAAACTTTCACATGCTGTTGGTATTTTAAGAGATGAGTTTGTCATGATTTTGGCAAAAACAAACGCTATTTCTAAGGTTTATGTTGTCACTTAGTCCAGCATCCAAGCCCAGCATACCCGTGAATATAATCACACCCACAACCTTGTCGGGTACTGTAATTCACTCCTCTCGCCCTTGCAGCCAGGAAAGATTTCAGAGTATCCTTTTATACTTACACGTAACTGCCTACCAAGATATTTTTATCGTATCCTCAAAACCACTCATCTCCTTTTCATCAGCCTTTTCTACTTATAATAACTCCAACTCTTTCCTCTTTTTGAAAATAAGGAAGTTCCCTTGATATGTATGTATTTATTTTGCTAGGAAACAAATTGGAATTAAGCTCACGTTTCTCTTCCATGTCAATAGAGCTCAGAAGGAGACCAGTTTCCCCCTCGGTTTAGGCCTCTTGGTCAAATTTACTCAGCTCTGCAGTCAGCGATTCATCCCACTCACAAGCCCTGGGTTTCTCCAGAGAATAAATAACCTAGGCTTGGAGCTTTGTGACTAATCGTGTTTGCCCAGCCCTCCTGTCCCCTCATTAAATAGCTTTCAGAATTCAGCTTCCTCTGTCTACCGGTGAGTAAGTAAAATACAGAAACACGTCCTTGCAAACTCTAGTCTAATATGGCAGCTTCCTCTTCACGTGTTCCCCGGCAGCAAGTACCTGGTGCATTGTTAACGTGCAGTGTGGCCCCGATCTGTGGTTGCCCAGCTGGACAGCCACCCTCGTATCTATTCCCTCCCCCGTCAGTGGTGTCTACATACAAATGCAAGCCCTCAGCCAGCAAGTACATAACAAATAGGGCTATGGAGGATTGCAATGTTCACAGAAAAATGGTAGGGCTACATATATGAGACACCTATGGTTGTCAAATTCACAAGGACAGGGCTGGGAGTGCTTGGTGGTAGAGTATGTGCTTAGCATGTGCAAAGCCCTGGGTTCAATCTACAGCACCAAAAAAGAAAAGAAAAAGAAAACTTAAGGACAGAAAGTAAAAGGGTGGCTGTCAAAGGCTGAAGAAATCAAAATGGGGAGATAATGTATAATAGGTATAGTTTCTAATTAGGAAAATAAGAAGTTCTAGAAATGGATAGTGGCAATGGTCACTCATCAATGTGAATGTGTTTAATGGCACTGAATGTACAATTAAAATGGGTAAAATGGCAAAATTTGTGTTATATGTTTTATAAGAATTTTTTAAAAAAACAAGATGAAGCTTGGATGTGGCGGCACACTCCTGTAATCTCAGTACTTGGGAAGCTGAGACAGGAGGATTGCAGGTTTGAGGACAGCTTCAGCAAACAGAGACTCTCAGCAACCTAGCAAGACCCTGTTTAAAATTTAAAAAAAAAATCAAAAGGGCTGAGGGTATAGCTCGGAGGTAGAATGCCCCTGGGTCCAAGTCCCAGCACCAAAAATAATGTGTATGTGTGTGTGTGTATAAAAGCCAAGATGATGGAAGGGAAAAAAAAGTCATGAGGAAAAGCAGCCATGTGTTTCTCTCCTGTAATCCAAATCCCTCTTATCTAGATGCTGCCTCTTAACATTCCTGATGGGTGAGCTCTTAGATTTTCAGAGTTCCACACCAGGTCAACTGGTGAAAGGAAGCTGGAAAGAACAGGAGAGAAAGAAAACCTAGATGCACCCCGGAGTCCCCAAGAGCCTGCAAAGAAACTGCATTTAAAGAGCACTCATGCTTATGAAGCACTTATTTCTGGATTTGCCTTGTTTGACAGTGAGCAGCCCCTTCCCCAACTTTAACCTAGTCAATCCTGGTTATTCACCCTACAGCTTCGCACACTGCTGTCCTGGGTAAATGTAGTTTTCCCCTTCCCCAACCCAGTTCAGCCCCTTGGAACTCAGACCCAGCTGTGCCCGCCCTTAGCTCAAAAATCAGAGGGCGAACCAGACGAGTCAGTAGCAGGCGACACCCAACACTGCATTTTTCTGTGCCTTCTCCCTGTTTCCTAAGTAAAATTCCTCAAGTAAAAATGGAATTTTTGCTGGAACAATTTTCAAGTCAAGCAAATCTGCCACATTCCTTAAGCGACAGCTGCGGTAAGTGCAGCCACCGTGCTGTTGTGCAACACTCAGCCAATATTGGCACAACCGAGCACATGGATAAAACATGACATGCTTTCTCTGGTTTCCATGTTTTGCCACAAAATTCTGCTCAAAAAAGTCTGCGACTCTTTGGTGTCTGTCATTTCTCTGGGCTCATCTGTAAATCTGGAAAGTGCCCTTTCAGTTAAAATCCCTTCCCTGGGCAATGAGAGAGTTCTCCCTGGATTTAGATCACATGTTCCTGGTTCCTTTCTTACCTGAACTCATGCTTATTTGCAAAAGCTGAAGTGACAACTTTGCATTTCAGGGGATAGCATGTCATAGGGTTGAGGACTTTTACATCCCAATTTCCAAGGTAACCCAAGATGCACTAATCTGTAAAGACCAAATTCTTCCCTTCAATTAACATTTTACAACTTCCTGCTCAGTGGAAACAGTATTGGTAACACTTCTCTGTATTTGCAATCTGTTTAGGTGTAATGTTGGGAGGAATTAACAGCAAAGTGTTACTTTAAGTGAACTAAAACAATAAATTTTGCACCTGAAATTGTGTGATGTATGCAGTACAGGTCTGATATAGCAAAAAGGAAAGGAAATATTCACAAAAACTACTCATAATGCCACAAGAGTAGCTCTAATTTAATTAGGCTACCTTCTGCTATAGGAAAAACATGAATTTTCATTTCTAGGAAATTTATTTTTTTAAATATTCAAAACACTTCCTTCTTAGAGAAGATATTAATTATTCTTTTGGGAAAAGATTCTAACAAATTAGAGAAAAAACCAGTGAAGAGAGTCAAACTGTTTTTCAGATTCAAAACAAAATATCTACAATGCCAAGCCAAAATATTTTCCAAAGCCAGGTTCTAAGAAGTGAATTATATCTTTCGAGACCCCAAAGGATCACTCCAGATTAAATTTCAGTAAAATAAGTACCATTTTGACAAAAATGTTTATTCAACAATAAGATTGCCAAACCCTAACTAATACCCACTTACTGTTACAAAAGTTTAGCGCCATATTATTACTGCTCAAATAGACCTTGCAAAATCCATACATAAAATGTGATAAACACAAAATTTATAGGAACAGCTTGCCTAAATACAAAATGTGTTCTTGCAAAGATGAAGGGAATTTTTATTTTTGTCATATTAAATCATAGCAACTCTCCACCCAAAAGAATAATTCAGTAAATTTATGAAATGAAGCAGTTTTAGAAAAAAACAAACATCAAATTAGGCATGGTGGTACACACCTACAATCCCATTACTTGGGAGGCTGAAACAGTAGGAGCCCAGGTTCAAGGTCAACCTCAGCAATTTATCAAGACTCTTTTTCAAAATTAAAAAAAGATAGGGTTGGAGTAGGAGGGTGTAGCTCAAAGGTAGAATATGCTTGTGGTCAATCCCCAATACCAAAAAAAAGGAAAATTATCACCTAATTTATGTGAACCTTTTAACATATCATTTCAAACATCAGCTTTTCCTAAAGGGGAGATGTCCTCATAATAAGACCCTCAGAGCTTTGCCATGGCCCCCCAGGGGTTATTGTCCCCCTTGAACACCTGATTACACTGTAAAAAATCACGCTGATAGAAGCAACTTTATGTGTCCGATGATCATCACAAGTGAAGCAAAAGATTGACAATAACATTAAAGGCCACAAATAGGGGACTAGTTACAAAATCCATGATCTCTCCCTATAATGGAAGCTGTAAAAAATGAGTAAAGATGCTGTGTATGTATGTATGTGAAAGGTGCCCCAAAATAAAGTGTAAGGGGGAACAAGGTGCAGAATCCTGGATATAGAAACCTATCGTTCATGTAAAGGGTATGGGAAGGAAATGTAAATCTGTATCTTCATGTATATGCATTATTATTATTTTTGTGTGTGTGCGTGTGTGTGGTACTGGGGATTGAACCCAGGAGCTTTCAACCTCTGAGCTGCACCCCCAGTCCTATTTTGTTTTTTATTTGAAAACAGGGTCTCATTAAGTTACTGATGTCCTCACTAAGTTACTAAGGCCAACCTTGAACCTGCAATCCTCCTTTCTCAGACTCCCAAGTACTGGGAGTACAAGCATGTGCCACCACGCCCAGCTTATTTGTGTGTGGTACTGGAGATTGAGCCCAGGGACATTTGACCTCCAAGATATGTCCCCAGACCTACTTTATTTTTATTTGGAAACAGTCTCATTAGGTTTATGAAAGTCTCACTACTTGCTGAGGTTATCCTCGAACCTACGATCCTTCCATCTCAGCCTCCTACTGGGATTACAAGCGTGTGCCACCACACCCAGCTTGCACATTTTTTTTTAAATCCTTGGAATGATATACAAGCAATCAATAATTGCCACTACCCATGAAGAAGTGAGTGGGCAGATAGGAGAACGAGTTAGGACAGTCTTCTCACCATATATCCTTGTATACTGTTTGAGACTTAAGTTATATAATATTTTAGTAAAATTTGAAAAATATACTTTGTAATTTAATTTTAAAATGATTTTATTAGTATATCATAGTGAATGAGGTTCATCATATACAATTAGATATGCACATGGCACTAGTTGTATTTCCCTCCACATCCCCCACTCCCCCCTCCTTCCTCCCCACACATGTTAGTGAAAGTGGTAGTGATACCTTCACATATTGCCATAGTATTACTCAAACTGTTTCCTTCCTCAATCCTCTTTTTCCCCCTCCTTGACTCCCTTCCATTATTCTACAGAACTCTCTCCTCATTTACCCCAAGTCCCTTTTGTTTCCTATTTTCTCTCTCTCACTTCTCCACTTGAGAGAATATCTGACTCTTGATTTCTGAGACTGGCTGATCTCACCTAGCATAGTCTCTAGTTCCATCCATTTTCCTGCAAAAGACATAAGTTTGTTGTTCTTTATGGTTGAGTAGAATTCCATTGTGTGAAAATGAATGGATAAAATATGTATTTTTTTTAACTCTAGGCCAGATTGAATGATCCTAAGTCCTGTATTTTCAACATATCCATTCCATCCACGAAAGTCTTTCCCAGATTCCTGACGTTTGAGCTGTCTCCTTTGCTTAGAAGCAGAGCCTGAGACCAGGATTTGAGTATTCATGACAGCCTACAGGAGTATTCTCAGGAGAAACCTGCCCTAGTGTTACGGAGTGAGAAAGCACAGCAGGGCCTGGAGTTCAGCAAGGATGTGATCTCAGTAAAGTCCAGCCTTGAGCTGAACCACACAGGGGCTCAGGAGCATAAATCATACCATGAATTGTCCTTTTAAGTCAAGACCAAAGGATAGATTTTTGTAACTCAGTGTCAGACTCTGGGCCCCAGAACGGGGGCAGAGGGCTGTGACCTCTGAGGCCTGTGGCTGCCGTTCAGATAAGGGTCAGCCTTGAGCAGTTAGCAGCCAGGCTGGGTCAGAGATGCCCAGATAACCCGTTAAACATGATTCCTGGGCGTGTCTGTGAGTGTGTTTCCAGAAGAGTGTGGATCTGAATTGGTGAGCTGGGCAAAGCTGATGGCCTCCCCCAGTGTGAGTGGGTGTCACCCCATCCATTGAGAGCCTAACTACAAGAACTAAATGGAGGAAGAGAAATTTCATTCTCTGCCTGACTGAGCTGGGACATCAATCTTCTCTTGCCCTTGGCATTCCTGGTTCTCAGGCCTTTAGACTCAGACTAGGATGTCAGGCCTTCAAACACTGCACTGGCTTTCCTGGGTCTCCTGCTTGCAGAAGGCAGACTGTGAAATGTCTTAGCCCTCAGCCTCCATAATTGTATAAGCCAATTCCTTATACTATCTATCTATATAGATATAGACATATAGATAGATATCTTTTTCTCTGGAGAACCATGACTAGTACAGCAACTAGTATTCACAGCCAGCAGCTGGAGGATGAGGATGGATGCATGGCCTGGGAAGAGGGATATGGGGGTACCAGCAGTATCCATGGCACCAAGGATTCCAAACCCCAGTGCATAGCAGAACCACACGGACAGCTTCTTAACATACATCACTAGGCCCCAGTCCCAGAGTTTCTGAGTTAGTAAGTGTGGAAAGGAGGAGAGGGAAGGGCTCTCTGGTGATGGTATGCCACCAATTCTAAGACCACACTTTGAAAACCATGGTCTCCTAGCAGACATCTTTGCCTCTTGCCTCTCCTTTTCCTCTGTAGCCAATCTCAGTATCCTCTTCCTTCAGATTCACTCCTCTCCTCAGTATACTGTTTCCTCTTTGTTCCCATTTCTAGTAGCCTAGTACATATCCTCATTCCATCAGACCTAGATTAAGGGTAATTATTACATAGACAGAAAAGAGTAGGAGCTTTTGTGAGTTCTCTTTATTGTGTGTCTATGTTGATTAAAACCACAGGGAAGGGGCTAGGGTGCAGCTCAGTGGTAGAATGCTTACCTAGCATGCATGAGACTCTCATCAACCTAGCGAGACCCTATTTCCAAATAAAAAATAGGGCTGGAAGTAGAAGTGTAGCTTGGAGTAGAATACCCCTGGGTTGAATCCCTAGTAACACACACACACACACACACACACACACACACACACACACACACACAGAGTAACAAAGGGAAGCTGAGAAGTGGGAGATCTTCTCCCAAAAAAGGATATTCTCTGAAATCTGGGCTATGCTTCTGCTTCTCCCTCCTTCTTCACTTCACCCACTCTTACCCCTCAAATAAAAACAACAGCAGCAGTAACAATAATAGCTCCCATGTATTGGGGTGCCTCTGCATGCAAGGTGCTGTTCTAAACACTTCAGATGTAATGACTCATTTAATCACCACAAGCCCAAGAGGTAGCCACTGTTATTAATCCTCATTTTTTAGACGAGACAACCAAGACAAAGGTACAATAATCATGCAAGGCCTTTGCACTGTGGAGCTGAAGAGTTCTAAAGGGAAAAAGAAAGCATAGATTAGGTAGAGTATATAAAAATTGCAGTTTACTTAAGAAAAAAAATGGGCCAGTTCAACCTAAGACTTTGTTTTACTTTTCAAATGACTCTTTATTTATTTTTTTTATAATTAATTAATTTATTTTTTTTAGCATGGATTTTTATACATTTCTTGGGTACAACAGGGTTAATTACACATTTTTGTTGGGTACAAGCTAGTACAGGTAAAGACATCCATGCACATATTTCTCATTAACCCTTCCCCAATTCCCACCCACCCTCCCCCTATCTTCTGGTCAGTTTAGTGATTGACTTTGATATGATCTTGTAAGTACATCATGCTCATTAGGGTGTCCCCCCTCCTCCCATTACCTTCCATTAAGTCAAATTTTTTGTTCACCTAAGAATTCTCCTTCACCTGGAGTCCCTCTTATGTCCCATTTTCTCCCTAGCTTCCACATATTAGGGAGAACATTTGATTTTTAACTTTTAGTGACTGACTAATCTCACTTAATATAATGTTTTCCAGTTCCCTCCATTTCCTTGCAAATAACATGATTTTGTTCTTCTTTATGGCTGAGTAAAATTCCATTGTGTACATATCCCATAGTTTTGTAATCCATTCATCTGTTGTTGGACATCTTGGCTGGTTCCATAGTTTGGCAATTGTA
>PVLC010022487.1:0-26696 GCA_004027655.1 Graphiurus murinus
TTTTTTTTTTTTTTTTTTTTTTTTTTTTGCGGTACTGGGGATTGAACTCAGGGGCATTCTACCTCCAAGCTATACCCCCAGCCCTATTTTTTATTCTTTATTTTGAAACCGAGTCTCACTAAGTTGCGGAGTGCCTCACTAGGTAGCTGAGGCTGGCCTCGAACCCGGATCCTCCGGTCTCAGCCTCCTGAATGCTAGGATTACAAGCGTGCGCCACCACGCCCGGCTACATATCTCACTTTGAACAGCAAAAGTATATGCTAAATGTGAAAGATCTAATTCATTCATTCATTCAGAAGTACCTACTCTGCCTGTTCATACACTAGGCCTTACTACCTTAAAATGCAAAAGATTTCTTGTGTGTTTGTTTACTTTAGTAGGGAGTTTTAGCTTTTAACTTATTCTTTTGAATATGTAATGTATACATGGAAAGGAAAATTTTTTTTCATAAAACCTAAAAGAGTAACAGTGGAAGTACTCCCCAGAGGTTATCATTGTTACTTCTTGAGTTTTATTCCAGATGCTCTCTTTACATATGTGTGTGTGTGTGTGTGTGTGTGTGTGTGTGTGTAAAGAACATATATATATATATATATATATATATATATATATATATATATATATATATATATATCTTTTTCTTAACCACACAACAACATAATGCTCTGCCACTTTCTTTTTTCTTTTCTTTTTTATTTTATTTTTGTGTGTGTGTGTGGTACTAGGGATTGAACTCAGGGACATTCTACCTCCGAGCTATACCCCCAGCCCTATTTTTTATTCTTTATTTTGAAACCAGGTCTCACTAAGTTGCGGAGTGCCTCACTAGGTAGCTGAGGCTGGCCGTGAACCCAGATCCTCCGGTCTTAGCCTCTCAAATGCTGGGATTACAAGTGTGCGCCACCATGCCCGGCTTCCACTTTCTTTTTTCATTTTATTATATTTTGCAGACTGTTGTGAGCAAACTATGCCATTAACATAGATTCAGCACATTTGTCAGTTTGTTTAAAAACAATGAATCTACAAACTACATCAATTTCATCAGCTTTAAATGACCAAGTGCTTTCAGTTTCACTTGGTGGTCATGATCATGGCAACCACAAGTTCCTTTATTCCATTCTGACCTTTTTTTTTTTTTTTTTTTTTAGTATTAGAGATTAAACCTAGGTGCATGCTACCACTGAGCTACCTCTTTTTGCCAAGGGTCTCATTAGATTGCTGAGACTGGCTTCAACCCTATCATCCTCTTGTCTCAGCCTCTCAAGTTCCCAAATACTGGGACTATGAGTGTGTACCACCACACCTGGTTTATTCCATTCCATTCTTAATTACTAGTATTTATAAGACTCTAATCACACTTCACACAATAATATATAGGTTACTGAAAGGCTTAAAAAGGGTTAAGTCAGCCACAGAATTTAAAGAGACCGGAGGAGGAGTCAAAGCCTAGAGTTATACAAATGCAAAGTGTCACTGAAGGTGATAAGATAAGGGATTAATGAACTCAGCTGGCAAATCTGTCAAGGCACAGAGCCATCAAAGTGAGGGTCCCATGACAGGAAAAACTGCTCAGCTGAAGCCCAGGGATAAAGAGTTGGAAGTTCATCTCTGTAGTGAATTTCCTGAGCAAGGCCTATGACAAGTGACCAGGTAACTGGTCAGCATGTCCATGTCACTTTTTGAGATGCCTGTCCCTCTATAGATTGTATCTGGTGTGATAAGCTCATATGCCTGGTTTCTCTGACATGGCTTAATAAATCCAAGTGTCCACGTGAAACGGGGTTGTCTCTTCTTAAAGGGTTCTTGTCCAGTGGATTTCTATGAACGAAGTCCAAGAACTAACAAAGGGTATAAAAATATGAAAGTTTATTTTAAGTCAAGGAAAGATAGAAGACACAGCAACCCCTCCACACAGAGGGATGGGGGGAGGGTCCCAGAAAGAGAGTGACCACCAAAGCTCTTGAGAAGTGGTCTTTTAAATCTTTTTTTTTTTTTTTTCGGTACTGGGGATGGAACCTGGGGGCATTCTACCTCCGAGCTACACCCGCAGCCCTAGTTTTTTTATTCTTTATTTTGAAACCGAGTCTCACTAAGTTGCGGAGAGCCTCATGAAGTCATTGAGGCTGGCCGTGAACCCGGATTCTCCAGTCTCAGCCTCCCAAATGCTGGGATTACAATCGGTCTTTTAAATCTTACTGAGGGTTCTCGTCTGCTATTTTATGAATGGTCAGAATTGGGGAACCAATGACTTTTGCACAATTTTGATCCTTAATTTGAGTTGTTATCTTGTGGGCTGGTGGTGATTTCCTGGTGTCCACCAGTTGCTCACCTTCCTGTTTACCTCCCCCCACCTCACAGAAGGTGATGCAGACAGCCTTTTTAATCCTTCCTGTTCCCAGGTCCTCTGCCTTGCCTCATGTCCCCCCTCTGATGAAGTGGCCCTAAGTGCTGTTAGGGAAATGGGGCAACGACAGCTCTAACTGCTTCAAGCTGGTAGGGGTTGCTGTCAGAGTATTGCAGTTTAGGGTGTCAGGGTTGGATGATCTAGATGACCATGAAAGAAGGAATTCTTCTTATGAGGTTTTTTTTTTTTTCTCATAACCATCTGTAGTTAGAGGGCTGAAGGAGCCTGGTTATCTTGATTCAAAGTCATTCATGGTGGTTCAGTAAGCATCTGCATGAAAAACTGATATGTTAGTATATTATACAATAACCCAGATATCTTGTCATAATAGTTTTTTTACAACCCTTACCTTGGGCCATCCACCTGTTAGCATTTTAACTTGGAGGTCAGGTAGCCAACTCATTGCCATACAAAATCTTTTTCCACCTAAAAGCATTTTCCTCTTTTAACTTTCTTTATTACAATATCTCCTCATGAGCCAAACATTGTGGTGCACACTTATAATCCCAGTATGTGGGAGGCTGAGACAGGAAGATTGCATGTTGGTGGCCAGCCTCAACTACTTAGTGAGGCCCTCTGCAACTTAGTGAGACTCTTATTCTAAATAAAGAATTAAAAATAGGGCTGGAAGTGGAGCTCTAAGATAGAATTTCCCTGGGTTCAATCCCCAGTACTGAAAAAAAAAAATCCCTTCATGCCTATAAATATCTCCTTTTATTTATTGGGTTTCCTTTGGTCTTTTCGGGCTCTGGTAGCATGGCAAATATTTATCGGTTGGTGTGGCCAGAAGGGCCAACATTGTTGTCAAAGGGAAGTGTCCTTAGTCTATCTGTGTTTAGTTTTTCCAGGACAATGGCCAGTAAGGGAATGAAACTCAGAATGTCCAGCATCTGGACCAATAAAATTTGTCCTCTCTTTTTAGAGGGTTTGAAAATCTCCATGTAGCTCTATCAGCTAAAGATTGTTAAGAGTGTTTTATCATTCTGATCATTGTCTCTAAATTTTTAGGGTGCTCAGGTAAAAGAACAGATAGTTGTTCCCATCAAAGCAGTGTATACGAAATTACACATTGACCTGAACCCTGCTTGCCAGCAACCTTTGTTGTCCTTTAGTAAAGACCCAAAAACAAAGCCAGTCTACAATATTGTTTTCCTATATACCAACAATTTAGAAGCCCACTTAATAGACCCAAATGTTATTCTAGATCCTATGAAGCCAAGAGCATTTTAAAGCATTAATTATATTTTTATTTACTCAATTTAACTTAATAATTAAATTATAGACTATCCCTGAAAATCAAGACATTAGAAAAACATCATTAGTGTCTTAAAACATTTCTCTTGCCAGAGAAAAACCTTAAAAGCAATAAACATTGTATTTGTAAACATCCTACAGAGGTCAACATAATCTTTTTTTTTTTTTTTTTTTTTTTGCGGTACTGGGGATTGAACCCAGGGGCATTCTACCTCTGAGCTACACCCCCAGCCCTATTTTTTATTCTTTATTTTGAAACCAGGTCTTAGTAAGTTGCGGAGTGCCTCACTAGGTAGCTGAGGCTGGCCACGAACCCGGATTCTCCAGTCTCCACCTCCCAAATCAAGATTATGCTGGCCACACCCGGCTCAGCATAATCTTGATTGACTACTTACCTAGGAAAAAAATGCATGCGTTATTACTTTTAAGGATATTTTTACTTTAGTCTCATGAACAAATCTTAAATTTATCCAGTTGTTAGATTTAAGTCATGTGAACTCAGAAGCATTTGATTTTATGTTTTTTTTTAATTTTGTGAGCACTCATTTATTAATATATCAATTTTTGTTACTATATAGACAAAATGTAGACACATAATACACCTAGCACAACAAACAACATCAACAGGTAGGGCACAAGAGAGCAGAATTAATCCTTGAATAGCTGCAGAGTAAAGACAGAAGAAGGGAAACAGACAAAAAAAATAGAGACAGAGAAAGCCTCTAGTTAGACAAAACAAAAATAAATCAGAATAGAAAATATATGTCTGCAAACCCAGGTGTATTTGTAAAAATCCATGAGTTCAAAAAATAAAATGGTCATAGTTCCTGTAGGAAAAAGCTATATTTTTCTGTAAATTCATATAAGTGCTTGTGTAAGAAGACGGTTTTTTTTCTTCTTGTCAGAGAGGGGTTAGAATACAGCTCTAGAATCCTAGAATTGGCTTTCAGAGTATAAGAGAACAAACCACATTAGAAAATAAAATTATCTTACAGACCTTTACAAGAAATATTTAAACATTATCTACCTAGAGCAGAAGTTCCTTTGAATTTGACCAGCAGTCTCAGAGGCCTAGGTGTGAGATGTTATCCATCACACCAAGGAAGGGGTAGTTCACCCCTCCCAGAGTCAGCATGTGGGCCCAGAGGGGTGGCTTTAAAGCAGACACCTCTCTTCTCATGAATATTAAATTTAGGATGGTGGAAAGCTTTTCTTTGTTTTCTTTCCTGCCACACCATGTGGCATGGAGGTTTAAAATAGAGCCCCCCACCCCCCACCCTTCCATGGCCAGAAACTGGCCAATGGTATCTATCTCAAATTTTTAGAGAGTCCAGGTCAACCAAGCCACTGTTCTTTTACCCCCGGTTATGACTAGCTTAGAAAACATGCTGCTGCAACCATCCATTCTTATGCAAAGTTAGCTAGGTTAGAAGTGATTTTTTTACTGCAGCTGGGACCAGAGCTGAGGTCTCTGCCCAGGGACGGATAGTAATTCCATGCAATCTAACCCCCTTGTGCAGCTGCATCTGCACACCGACCACAGAGAAAGCCCCTTGTTTTCCTTGTGGGACTGTGGACCACCTGGTTGGTGTGTGTGTTGCCTCAGCTCTCACCACTACACACAAGGAATAGGGTTGAGCACAACCTTTATGCCGATTATTCCCCTAGCTGCTGTGGCTTCAATGCATCAGCTGGTGGGACAATGGCTTTGCCCTCCACATATGGGTGGTTTGGTGCCACAGTGCCATGGAATCATGTAATTCCAGTATCACCCTTGAGCTTTTAGCCAGATCAAATCTTAACTCCAGCAGCTATAGTAGTGATGGCTATAGCAGTGCCCTTTTTGGATTTTTTTTTTTTTCTACTTACTTGCTCTGTTTCCCCTCCTGTGCACTTAGTGCCCCAGCTACTGCGCCTTGCTGGCTCTTATTATAAGAGGCACAATGCAGACTAAGTTTAACTATAAGCCATGTGTGATTAAACTGTCTGATCTGAGCCTATAAGAACAAATGGCAGAAGCCCCAGAAGAAAGTTTTGTTTTGTTTTGTTTTTTCCACTTACCCTTCCATCTTTCCCAGCCAATGCACCATGACTGAAACAGGAGTGTCTCATCTTATAGGGGTTCTTGTCCAGTGGATTTCAATCAATGAAGTCCAAGGACTAGTGAAGGGTTTAGGAATACAGAAGTTTATTTTAAGTCAAGGAAAGATAGAGACAAAACAGTCCCCCCCACACACAAGGGGGGTTCCCAGAAATTCTATTTGTAAACGGTCTCACTAAGTTACCTTATACTGCTGATCTCAAACCTGTGACCCTCCCACCATCTCTGCCTCCCAAGTACTGGGATTATAGGTGTGTACCACCACACCCGGCTGAAGTGCGACTACTTTTTTTTTTTTTGCAGTACTGGGAATGGAACCCAGAGGCATTCTAAGCTACACCTCCAGTCTTATTTTTTATTCTTTATTTGAAACAGGGTCTCACTAAGTTGTGGAGGGCCTCACTAAGTAGCTGAGGCTGGCTGCGAACCCAGATCCTTCGGTCTCAGCCTCCCAAGTACTGAAATTACAAGCGTGTGCCACCACGCCCAGCTGTGTGACCACTTCTTGATGTCTTCATTCTACACAAGCCATTCCCCAGGAATAACAGGTCTTGTCTTATATCCGTTGAATTACCTGGCCCATGTTGGTATATTTTTACCAATTTCATTTGTTAGAGCATACATCTGTCACTTATTTACACAAGCTAGTCTATATTTCTTTTTTTGTTTCAGATTCCAGTCTCTCTAGACTCTAATTATTTCTTTACTCTGTATTCCTTCAGCACTCACAAGTTAGCCATTAACTTGTTTTAATAATATATAATGATGAAAAACAGCATATATTCATATATTACATATAAACAAATATATATATATATATATATATATATATATATATATATATATATATGCATGCAGTCGTACCTTCTTAGTCTCCCATGGGGTATTGGTTCCAGGGCTCCCCGTAGATATCAGAATCTTTGGATGGATGTTCAAGCGTCTTGTACAAAATGGCATGGTGAATGCATATATCCTATATATATCCTCCCATATACTTTAATCACCTCTAGGTTGCTTATAATACCTAATACAATATAAATAATTGTTACATTATTTAGGGAGTATTGACAAGGGAAAAAAAGTCTGTACAAGGTCAGCATACATGGGTTTTTTTTTTTTTTTTTCAAATATCTTTGATGCAGTCAATTGAATCCATGGATGCAGAACCCATGGATACAGAGGGCTGAATATTAAAGGAAGAAGTGGAATATTATATGGTAGAAGCCTTCTGTCATTCCTCTAGTTCCCGATGTGCCACTTTCCTACCACATAAATATCTCTCCCTCAGAATTAGCTACTATCCTGAATTTTGGATTATTCATTCTGTAACTTTCTTTTATTCAGTGGTTCTTCTCGAGCTTTAGAGCATCAGACTCACCTGGCTGGCTTGTTAAAACAGATTACTGGGCCCCACCCCCAGGTTCTGATTTAGTGGATCTGGAATGGAGCCCAAGAATTTGCATTTCTTATAAGTTCCCAGGTGATCCTGATCATTCTGGTCCTAGGTCTACTCTTTAAGAACTACTGCTTTATCTCAGCAATACTCCCAACTTGTGTATGATGACTCCTAGTCCTTGTGAAAACAAAAGGAAAATTACTATGAAAGCAACATGGAAAGAGTTTCTCAAAATGAAGTTGAGAGACCATTGTGGAAGCAGGACTTATGCACCATCCCAGCTGCTGCCTGCAATGTGAACTTTGGTCACCTCTCTGACTACAAGGCTTCTGGAACAACCTAAACAACTGGACAACTGCATTGTGCCCAGAGGCTTAAGATGCATATTAAAGGTTATTGGACTTTTGTTTTATACATTCTTTGCTTTATTTTCTATCAGGTTACAGAGCCCCTATTTCTTCCTGCCTCTGACACTTTTTCTGCCTTCCTCAGACCATTGATTCAGAGCTTTCATATCTCCCAAGTTACAATTCCCAAGACCCCACATAAAGTTCTTTTTTTATTTTTCTAGTTTTTGAGTTTGGATTGATTACCACTCTTTTATTTTAGGACCCTTTAGTCCTCCTATAAAACTTAGTCACTCAGTAAATGTCTCTTGCCGGGTGTGGTGTCGCATGCTTATTATCCCAATACTTGGGAGGCTGAGACCGGAGGATCTGGGTTCACAGCCAGCCTCAGCTACCTAGTGAGGCACTCCGCAACTTAGTGAGACCCTGTTTCAAAATAAAGAATAAAAAATAGGGCTGGGGGTGTAGCTCAGAGGTAGAATGCTCCTGAGTTCAATCCCCAGTACCGCCAAAAAAGTCTCTTAAGGATCTTGTCCCCTTCTTCCTCTGCTCCATTTCTATCACTCAATTTGTGAGTGCTAAATCTTTGTTCAGTATTTTAATTGATGGTCTTAGTTTAATTTGATCAGTCCCCAGTTTGTCTTCTCTGCTAATCATCACATTTATAGGTTTTCTCTCCTTTGTATTATTGTTAATTAGCCAGAAGAAACAGTATAAGCAACATTTGTGTGTCCTATTCATCTAATCTGTAAGCGCCTTCAAGCAAGAACCAAGTTTGATTTCCCTTATAGTCCACCTCCTCAATTAAGCTTTAGACCACAGTTTACCAATTTAGTCGTTTATAAAGACCTAAGGGCAATGCCAGATGGAAGCCTTGTTGTGTGTATAGAGGGCAGCAGCTAGTTGGCTTTAAGCCAATTCCAAGTCCATAGTTCTCTAGTTTTTCCATTTTTCAAGAGAAACCAGAGATAATTCTGACAAATTTAGCATGTGAAGTACAGTGAACAGGCCACACAGAATATATCTGCAGGAACGAAAACTGAATTCATTTCGTGTTTCAAGGTCTTTGCAGTTAATGGATGGATGGTGAATGAATCTGGGGCATTGTGGCAGCTCTGGGGGGAGGAATTGGGGGCGTGCGGGGAACAAGCAACTGTGGAATATATGTCTGGCTTTACAGACTTATCTCACTTGACCTACATAACAGCACCACAAGGTTGTTTTTATCATTCTCATTTATTTACTTCCTCATTCATTTCATAGATAAAGAATCCAAGGCTTACAAAGATCCAGGGTCACAACACTAGTTTTTTGTTTTGTTTTGTTTTTTGTTTTTCGGTACTAGGGATTGAACCTATTCTACCTCCAAGCTACACCCCCAGTCTTATTTTTTGCTCTTTATTTTTGAAACAGGGTGTCACTAAGTAGCTGAGGCTGGCTGCGAACCCAGATCCTCAGGTCTCAGCCTCCCAAGTACTAGGATCACAAGCGTGCATCACCATGCCTGGCTACAGTTTTATTTATAGCCTACCTAATTTCGAAAAATAGGATCTCAGATAGGATCTCACATGATTTAAGCTAGGTCCTGAACCTTGAATTCCAGAGAGCTCTATCATATAGAAGGCAATAGGTGCTGGTACCTGTGGGTCAGGGAGGACATTTGACTTCTTGGGCATCTTAAGAAACTTAGAGCTTCATTCTCCTCAAGGCTGTCAGCTAACACTAAGGAGCCAAGATGCAAGGGTATCTCTTGCTGACTTGACTTTGTAACCAGATTCCTGTACTGAAATTAACACATTGTTTCTCTTGTAAAACACTTGGGCTGTTGTCCTTCCTAGTTTAAAGTTTAAAATCCAAATACACATTCTTTGTCTTGAAGCCCAGGGAAAACCTAAATAAACCCTCTAGCTTTACTCTGTAGTTATTCACGTTCATCACTGTTTTTAGAAGACTCTTAGCTAAACAATAAAGTTACAGAACCTGCTAGCTTTACTGTAGATAATGCCTCTGGAGTATGGTCATCTTGGTATGATTGTTCAAATTGTTTCTTTAAGGATTTGGAGATTGCTTTGTCTAGCTCAAACCAGTTGAAGCCACCCACCCTTTCACTTGGTGTCAGAGAGCTCAAAACTCCACCTACCAGTCATGCTAATGTTGCCATCTTCTGAACATGCATCCTATGAAGAGCCATGCAGTTTGTTTTTTGGGTTTTTGTTGTTGTTGTTTTGTTTTTTTGTTTGTTTGTTTGTTTTTTGCGGTACTGGGGGTTGAAATCAGGGGCATTCTACCTCCGAGCTACACCCCCACCCCTAGTTTTTGTTCTTTATTTTGAAACAGGGTCTCACTAAGTTGTGGAGTGCCTCACTAGATAGCTGAGGCTGGCCTCGAACCTGGATCCTTTGGTCTCAGCCTTCCAAATGCTGGGATTACAAGTGTGTGCCACCCCACCCAGCTCCATGCAGTTTTATTATGCATGAGCAGACCACTGATTACTTGACCTTTCCTCATCTTCAATCACCTTTCCCCATGCCTCAGACTACTCCGTTTCCTTAACTTCGAAGTACCCCTACATCTTATTCTCAGGGAATTGGATTTATGGCAGACTGGCCTTCTGTTTCCAAAAGATTGGTGCCTCTTGAATAAGCACCCTCTTGTACAAAACTTGTTGCTTCTGTGTGACGGGCAGAGGAGGCCTGGTACAGTGACTAATGCCCTTCCTTTTTCTTCCCACCTCCCTACTTACTCCCTCAGAATCAAGATCTCAGCCTACTGGCCTTGCTTCCTATCTCCAGCCCAGTAGAAGAAGGACAGAGATGTGGATTCAGGAGCTGTTCAGAAGCAAACATTTTATTGGAACTACAGAGCCAGGAAAGAGTTACAGAAGGCTGGGGATCAGATCCCACCCTGGCACCCTCTTCCAGCAGTCCTGGGCCTTGGAGGGAAGGTCACTGGGCATCAGGAGTTGCACTCCTCAGTCCTTTCAGCTGCAAGTAGAGGAGTTATGGTCAGATTGGGGAACCTCCACTTGCTGGAGTCCCATCAGGAAGCCAGTATAGAATGGGGCACTGATGGAAATAAATTCCCAGCCCAGTCTAAGATTCCGTTCTCCTCTGAACATAATAGCTGAGCTTTCCCTTAGCCTTGGTAAGAAGAAGATGTATCTTCTTTTCACTCTCCCACCTCACCCCGGCCCCCAACATTCTCTGCTTCTTCCCCCAAGCTAGCCTCCTAATCCTCCTAATGGATGTCAGTCTTACCTTAGGAATAGCATCCCAGTTGAGGAAAGGAAATGTCCTTTTGAAGGCCTAAGGGAAGGGAAGAGAATGAGCTTGACACACCACAGGTCAGGTGAGCAGGGATCCGTAAGCACTCACTGAATGGGCTCCCCGAAGTGACCACAGTGCTGTTGCTTTGTAATTACAGCAACAGCCAACATTCCCTGAGGCTTTATTCTGTGTCTGTCCAGTACTAGCTGCCCTGCAGGCACAGTTTTCTCTGGGCCTCACAGCAGCCTCATGAGGCAAGTACTGTCATCATCCCAGAGGAACCTGCAGCTCAGAGAACTGAAAACATTCGTGTGAGGTCACACAGAAAGAGTCAGGAGCTGAAACTCTAGGTCAGACACCTGAGTTTGGGTGGGCCTCAGTTTCTTCACAGAGGACGAGGGGATTCAAATAAAATCTTGACTACGGTCCTCTTCTGGAACTGTCTTTGTGGCTCTGCCTCCCTCCCCCCACTGGCGTTTTAGGAAAATAGAGCATAGTCACGACAGCCTCCTGAGGAACTTTCTTTGGTTGAGAACCAAAGGGCTCACCCAGGCAGGGTGGTTAGTTATTCGTTCTTGAAACTCAGGACGCAGCCAGCAGGGCTAACGCTGGAGCAGATGTCGCTGCTGGCAATCAAGGGGAACGCAGGCACTCAAGCACTCACCTCAGCAATGGCGTGCCAGTTCAGGAATTCATCCGCCTTAAAAGCCTGGAGAGAGACAGAGCAGATCATTCCAGGGGAGGACACAGCTCAGTCCCACCCTCTAGAAACCATGGCAGCTTCACAAGCTGCTTATCTCCTCTATAACATGGGTGTTTGTGGGGGCAGCATTAGGGAATCGTACTTACAGCCCGCAACTTGTCGATGTTCAGGAACTGGGGGTCATCAGCCTAGGCAAAAAGGCAGGGTGGTGAGAAAGTGGCTAAGGAGCAGAGGTAGGGGACACACTCGTGACTGGAGTGCCGGGAGAAACAGATTGCTTACCTCTGATTCTGGTACATAATTACTGATGGTACTTCCTTCCTGGAAGGGGAGAGGGAAAAAAAGAGGCAAATGATCACAATATGGCAGGCACTGTTCCCATGTCCCTCTCTATGGGATCTGCCTTCATCTATTGGCCAGGAACCAGGAGGCCACGACCCATTCTCCACCAGGGGGCCTCAGGTGCTAGCCCACTCTGTTCCAGTGGTGCACATGGTCAGCACTTGTGCAGAGTGCAGAGGAGCATTGAAATATGGCAGGTGTAGCACAGGAAGCTCAAAACCTAGGTCTAGGGTGGAGAGAATTGGGCTCCTCCCAAGAAGAAAGATTTGGTACTTATTGTTCCGCAGTTGACTTAATTCTAAGAGTAGCTGATCCAGGGTGTTCTGGAAACACCCATACTTAGCCCATGAAGCTGGGTGGGGGAGATTAGCCTGCAATTGGGAGCCATACTGGTGAAGTGAGCTACCTGCCTTTGGTTGACCGAGGCTGGTTCACTTTGTGACTTTACTGCCACCCACAGTGGAGTCTCCATTTCCCTCCTCTCTCTGGTCCCCAGACCTCAGTGCATGCCATCTTGCCAAACTCCTGATTCCTCCTCCCACAGCAGAAGTCACAAACACATGGCCCCCAGGCCAGATCCAAATGCTCAGCTCCCACAGCGGTTTGGCATGTTTGCTTTTTAGTTTGAATTAAACCATGCTTCATACGTAGGAATCCATAAATAAGTCCAGATTTCTAGTTTCTCCTGAAATTTCTAAAACTCCGGCCATACTGGGCGCATTTTCACACTAAGCGGCAGTCAAATGGGTCAGGATTGCCCCCATTTGACTGGGCCTGTTTGCTCCCCTTCACCTGAGACCTCCCAGTAGCCGCCCTGCTCACTGACCGCTTGCTCTGATGCTCACCATAGAGCCTGGGACCCCCATCGGGATACCCTCCCCCACCTTAGGATAAGATAGGGGTAGAGAGTCCCCGGATTCCTCACTGACTGGGGACATGAGGAGTCTAGATAACAAGGTAGTAGGGAATTCCAGTCACCTGGAAGCTGTTCCTAGTGTTAGAGGACACCAAAAATTTGGCTGAGCCCAGACAACTTACCTGAGCCCCCATCCCAAAATTCAGTAAGCTACCCTCCACCCCATACTTGCCCAACCCTTCCAGAAATCTAAGTGTCTCCGTCCCTGGATGTCTTCCCGGCATGCTCTCCTCCCTTCCTCTGAGCCCCAGCTTATCATTCAGCCCCTAACAAAAGCCCAAAGTAAGAGCCATGTGTCCAGTCCTGGACCGAAGGCAAGAAACTGAGGGGGGTGGAGCAAGTATAGGAGCAACAGCAGTAGACAATTTGTAATAAACCGAATGCAGGTGATGTACTCACCTCAGGACTCCCCAGGGCAGCCCCCTGGGTGGAGTGGAGCGCCAGAAGAGAGAGAAGAACCACAGCAGAAAGGACTGGGATCTTCATGGTGCCAGGTGTGGGGTGCTCTGAGGCGGGGCCTCGCCACTTGCCCTTTATATTCCCAAGAAGGTGGATATGAGCAGAAGTGGGGTCCCCACCCCACTGACTCACCCCCGGATCATGTCGCCCACCCCTGGGGCTCTGGGAGGGGGAGGCATGGACTGTTCCCCATTTGCCTTTGATTTCTCAACTCACATTCTGCCCCAGGGACTTGCAATGGGTCTCTTCATGCCAGCGGGATGGACTGGAGACAGGTTGGACCTGTCCTCCCAAGGGATTGGCAGTGGCAACCAAGCAACCTCTCCTTGTCTTTGTCTCTTTTCCTTATATCTCTCATTCCAGGTTCTTTTCCCCCACAAGACCAAATGTTTCCAAAGCCCTCACTCAGGCTGGCATTGAAGACCCTCCATGCTCTGGCCTCAGTCTGCCTTTCTACTTCTCCTTCCTTTGCTTTCTCTGTGCATACCCCATATTCTGGCTAAAATGCACTCCTTCCCAAAAACTCCCTTTACCTCCTCCAGCCATCTGGCCATGCTGTTCCTGATTCTTAAAATGCCCTTTTCTCATTTCCAGTTTGCAGAACCCAGAAACCACCTTGGATGAAACTGCCCTGATTTCTCCCACCATTCCCTGGCTCCTACACACACACACACACACACACACACACACACACACACACACACACACAGAGCTTTCTCCTCTCAAAATTGCCATATGGATTCATTTTTATCTCTCTCACATTGTACCTAAAATAAATTACCCTCTTCTCTCATTTCCCCCTTGTAAGTTCCTTGAGATGAGGAACTATATCTTAATCACCCCTCTCTCTCTCCCTAGCACCATGCCTCACACAGAATATGGATAGAGTCAAAATTTGTTAAGAGTTTATATTCAAGCATACTTCTGCCAGGCTCTGCCAGGCTCTTTGGGGCCTGGACCCCTCCCATTATCCAACTGCCCCATCTTTTACTTTTGGGTCTTAAGAGATAACTATCTTGACCTAAGAAAGCAAAGAATAGAGAAACAGGAAAGAAGGAAAAACAAGTGTTAGAGATACCAAAATAGAGCTGGAGTCTAGTTACCCTGAATTCTGAGTTGCCTACTCCATTTCATTGACCTTATCCTATCTCACACCCCACCCCAGCTTGGGATCTGGATCACCTCAAGATGACAAAACAGTCTAATGAAGCAACCTTCTCCACAATGAGGTTCAGGTGGCCCAACCGGTTCCTGGTGTAATTGGGAGGCGCTGGGACGGAGACCGGTGCTGCCAGGGCAAAGCTTGCCCTTATCTGAGGGTGGGTCCCTTCACCCAACCTGACGCAACGCACATTGATAGCAAGCCTTGGGTGGGAGGGCTGGGTGTCATTGAGCAACCTGTCTGAACCCCAGAGGCTGGGCACTTCAGTCCCCATGCTGTCCTCCTATCCCAGTCTCAGATGTCTTGCCACTCTTTAGCCTCAGGAAGCCTCAACTGCTCCTTCACAGAGCCACCTGAGGTGTGCAAGGAGCACTCATTAAGCATGGATGACCATGTGGCAGTGGATGTCACGTAGAGTTGGTGCTCCTGGAGGGGACAAGTACGAGAATGACTGAGGTGGGTGGGGCACCTCTCAAAAGGTTTTCTGGAGGACACAAGTTTTCATGTGTAATGGATTCTTACTAATTAATTAACAGTGACTGAAAGTGCTTTTTTGACCACCATTCTGTCAGCATAGGGTCAGCTCTTGGAACAGAAGGAATGAAGAATCAAAGAGAACAGATATTATGCAAATCAACTACATTTAGACATGCTAATGGAGGAATCTAATTTCAGTTCTGGCATGGAAACTCCAAAGCACAGATGATCCAAATATCTGTTTGGCTCTAGAATCTGGTCTTTTGCAACATATTGACCTCCTGGTGTTTTTCTTTCCATCTAATGGTGCTAATAATAATGTTAGCCAATTGGCGGAGGGCTTACTATGGGGCAGGCCTGGTGCTGAATGCTCTAAATGCATCATCTCATTGAAGTACCACAGAGATCTTGTGCGGTGAGGACTACAATCATTTACATTCCACAGGTGGAGGAACCACAACACATAGAAGTTAAACAATTCCAGTACTTGAGAGGCTGAGACAGGAGGAATGCAGGCTCCAGGCCAGCCTCAGCAACTTAGTGAGACCCTCAGTCACTTAGGGAGACCCTGTTTCCAAATAAGAAATAAAATGGGCCGGAGGCATAGCTCAGAGGTAGAATGCCCCTGAGTTCAATCTCCAGGACCACAAAAGAAGAAAGAGGGAGAGGAGACAGTAAATAACTTACCCAAGGTCGCACAGCCAATGTATGACAGGGCCAGCATTAGGACCCTGGGATTTCACAGCCTGAGCTTGTATTGCTCCTTTGCTACAAAGGGCCTTGGTCAGCCCATGTCCTGCTGTGTGAATTAGACCCCTGTCCTGAGAGTGGGGGGCACACAGCATTTAATCCTCATCAGCCCTACCTGTCAGATGTCCTTTGTGGTATGCAGCCCGCACAGCCATGGTGGCAGTTCCAAACATGTGCATTAGTTTAAATGGATTAAATACACGCTCTTTTTGTATACTTTTATTGGCGCATCGTAATTACACAGCTGCACATCACAGTGAGATCCAAAGTGGTACATTTATACAAGTACACATCCCTCGGTGTGTACCCCTCCATACTCAACTACACACTCTTAGCAAGCGAAAAGAAAGGCCTGAGGTAAGGGGCTGAGTGAGTGTGGACCCACAGCAAGTCTGCGGTCACCTCAGGTTCCAGGTGGCTCTTGTATTATGAGCATCTCGCCACACCAAGTATGTGTTTAAAGGTAGTCTTTCGTTCCAGCCTTTTTTTTTTTTTTTTTTCAGTACTGGGGATTGAACTCAGGGGCATTCTACCTCCGAGCTATACCCCCAGCCCTATTTTTTATTCTTTATTTCGAAACCAGGTCTCACTAAGTTGCGGAGTGCCGCACTAGGTAGCTGAGGCTGGCCTCGAACCCGGATCCTCCGGTCTCAGCCTCCCGAATGCTGGAGATTACAAGCGTGCGCCACCACGCCCGACTCTGTTCCAGCCTTTAAAGATAGATACCTTTTGCAGGATGCCTCTAAACAGGAGTCAACTTCTTCCAGTGCTCAACCAAGGAAAATCTGTTTCTATGCTGGAGAAAAAAAGCTGTGTTGGACTTACAATTTGTTTCTACCTGGCACCTTCCTGAGAGAGGCTCAGGGGTAATGTTATCCTAACACATTTACTGTAAGTCCTAACACTTTAGAATCTAGACTCTGTCCATCTACAGTGCCTCAGTGAGTTTGTGCTTCCCAAGCGTCCAATGTCCGATGGTTAGGCAGGTGGAGGATTGTGGCTGAAGGGAGGGGAGCTCTCAGTGGGGGAAGGTCACAGCATTCCAGGCAGTGGGTGGCAAAGGAATCCACCCAGGATTTAGCTTTGCTTTGGATGCATCACATAGAGCAATAGAGACAGACAGGCTCTGGAACACCATATTCCAAGTCTGGTTGGCTTCCCCATTTCCTCTCTGAGAACACCAGTATACTCCTGTTTTGGCACCAGCCTGCCCCTACCCCACCCCAAATCTGCCAGAACTTGAGTGTGGGCAGGAGGTAAGGCAACAGCCCTGATTGCTACATCACAGTCACACAGAGAGACCTAGAGCCAGCCTCCTGGGTACTGGGAAGGGGTTTGTGTGGATAGACACTGGGTCCTCAGGGCTTTGGGGAACTGAGGCCTGGTGAGTCAGGAGCCGGTATGGGGTATTAGGAAGTAGAACTCAATGCATTCCTCCCATCCCTTCTTCTTCCCTCTGCCAGTGTTGCTGTCACGCGAGAAAGCAACCCCATTGCCCAGCAGGTCTGGTTTCTTCCTTCGAAACCTCCCCTGTGTGCCCTTTGTTTAAACTTCTCCCAGGAAGATTTCCTGGATTGGTACCACTTATTTCCAATCCATCCTCCCACTGACTAATCCATGAATGTTGATTGAATGGCTGCTTTAGCTCTTGGTGCTGGGAAGCCAAGATGGACAAAGTGCCTGCCTGTGGAGTTTATGTTCCAGTGAAGGACACAGATCACAATCTAATAAAAAAAATAAACAATAACTTCAGAGAATGACAGGTGCCAAGAAGAAAACAAGGTGGTATCATGATGGTCTTTGGTGAAGATGGTCTGGCAGGAAAATTTGAATAGAGACCTGAAAAGAAATAAAAAAGAAGGAAAGTAAATAAAAAATTAAAATTTAAGAGGGAAAAAAAAGAATTTAGACCTAAAAGCAGTTAGTTGAAGCACTGTCCTTCTGCAGCTCTTGGGATCCAGCGCCTGCAGAAGTGTCTCCTGAGGGCCTTTCCCCGTAAATGCTTTGTGGCTTTGGAGACGGGGGCCAGAGTCAGGTGACACAGAGCCATGGTGAGGACCTGGGGTTTTGTTCGGGGGGCTAAGCTAAGAGCTTGTAGAGGGTTCTGAGCAGAGAGTCCTCCTGGCTGTCATGGGAGAAAGGACTATAAAGAAACAAAATGAAAGGTTAGGACTTCAGGAGGTTATTGTAGAAGCTGCAGCAAGAGAAAGGGGCACCTGCCCTTCATCGGACGGTCCCTTACTCCAGAGGACCTTAGTCGGCTTCACCTGTTAATTAGCCCCTTGGACCAGGAACACACCAACAGCCCGGAACCATCTTAGCCACCTCTGCTCCCCCTCAGTCCCTGGGGCACTGGCTTGGAGAGACTTGTGTTCTCAACTGTTTGCCATCCCTCCCTGGCCTCCAGGAACCCCGCTGTGCGTGACCAGTGAGTGTCCTCTCTGGGACAGACCCGCGTTCTCCCCCCTGTGGCTGAAAAGAGGTACTGCAATGCCCTCCCTACAAAGTAGAACAGTAAATGAATACCAACCTGGAGCTAGCATTTAAGTGAGAACAAAAGTTTAAGTGAGCCGGGCATGGTGGCGCACGTTTGTAATCCCAGTACTTGGGAGGCTGAAATAGGAGGATCCTGGTTCGCAGCCAGTCTCAGCTGTTTATGAGGACCTCTGCAACTTAGTGACAGCATATTTCAAAATAAAGAATAAAAAAAAAAAAAAAAATAGGACCAGGGGTGAGATAGAATGCCCCTGTGTTCAAATCCCAGTATAGAAAAAAAAAAAAAAAAAAGTTCAAGTGAGTTTAAATGAGAGGGGAGCTTTGACCAGGTTGCTCTCCCTGAGTCAGTTTGAAGCCAGGTTCCTTTATCTTATCCATTGACTATTTGAGGCCATGTGTTTATAGGGAGGTTGCAGCGGTGTGTGTTTCTTTTCTTTTTTCTTTTTTTTTCTTTTTTTTTTTTTTTTTTGCAGTACTGGGGATTGAACTCTCAGGGGCATTCTACCTCTGAGCTATACCCCCAGCCCTATTTTTTATTCTTTATCTGGAAACAAGGACTCACTAAGTTGCAGATTGCCTCACTAGGTAGATGAAGCTGGCTGCGAACCCAGATCCTCCGGTCTCAGCCTCCCAAATGCTGGGATTACAAGCATGCACCACCATACCCGGCTCGGTGTGTGTTTCTTAATTTGGGCATGCTCTACCAGCTCAATGGATCTCAGACTCTCAGCCTGCACCTAGAGCCTTGATTCTTTCACTGGTACACTGGCAGAGTAGAAGTTTTCTGCATCCCTCCCCCTGCACCCTGGAAACTCAGTGGCCGAACTGTTTATGATAAACAAGGTAATGGCTTTGACCCCCTCCCATCCTCTAACTTTCTAAACACTCAACCCAGCTGATGATGAGGGATGAGCATCCCCTGGTCCATACTTGTGTTCCCATGGCCCAGGCATATTCTCTACCAGCCCTTGCACCTGTATCCTGCCTTCTCTCTGACCAAAACAAAACAAAAATCAGATACGGGTTGGGCAAAGACTATTTTTTACAGATGAGGAAATGGAGACATAGTGAAATCAGCTAGCTGCCTCTTGTCATGTCAGAGCTAAGACCCAGGTCTCACCTCTCAGCATACTGAGTTTGATACCACTCTCAGAAGAAGGCTACCTACATTAAACCACTCCTGCATCCTCCGCAATCCCAGGCCACTGATGCAGTACCAAATAATACAATTGGAAAGAGTCTTAGGGAAACAAGATTCATGTTTTATTTCCATAGAGAAACTCAAAAGTAGGACGCTATTCCTGCAAATTGGTCTCAGTAACTTCCAGTCACAAAATGGAGTGGGTGAAGAAAGCAGCTGGTTTATCCAATGAGGCTGGTGGTCATGGTGCCACCACAGTGGAGTGGGGAAAAAAAAAAAAAAAAACAAGAAACATGCAAACCAGGTCCCCAGCCTAGAAGATAGGGTGTCAGCATCCAGGCAGGACAGACACAGACTGGGAGAGCTGGGGGCAAGCTCAGCGGGCTCCTTGAAGACCAGTGCTTGTGAGGTCTCAGTAGAAGGAATTCTGGAAGAATGTTTCTAGAAAAAGAAAAAGGGAGATCAAATGATGGTGCGTGGCCACTCCTAAATCTGTTGAGACCGAATACGCCTTCATCCAGCTTCTGGGCTCCAGCAGCTCCTTTGCTGTCCTATCTTTTTAACTTTCCTTCCACTCAAGTTAACCTAGAACTGCTCCAGCTGGAGCCTTACTTCATCCTGCCTCTGAACCTTTAACCCCAAAGGCCCATTGCTCTGTGGTTCTCTGGGATGCTTCCTATCGGCTCCCTCTTCCTCACTCAGCACCCCGTCCTTCTCAGAGCTGGGTCTCAGACCCGAGTCCCCCACCTTACTCAGCCCTTCATTCAGTACTCATGGGTGCTTCCACACTGACCTAGGTCATTTTCTTAGAAGTCTCTCTCCACACCCCACAATGGGCTCTGCTTCCCTTTAATCCCTTTCCAGCATCCACCCAGAGGAAACCTGACTTTGGCTGCCACTGACTGACTGAAGCCGGAGGAAATGCCAGGGTCCCAGCCCTGCCCCAGAAGTGCCTGCCTCAGCTCCGAGCATGCAGCCTGGTGTGGCTCACTCCTGACACTCACCTACCAAAACTTCGCCCACCGCAGCAGGCCAGGTTGCACCCGGGAAGCCTATAGGACAAGGAGAATGGCTAGTGGACGTGGCACTGTCCCTCCACCCTTGCCGGCCTCAGGCCCCTTCTCTCTCCAGCCGGGTGTCCTCAGCCTCCGTACTCACCGAGGAAGAAAGTGTGGCTCCTCCCTGGAAAGAGAAAATCAGAGGAGGTGATGTGGGGCTACAGTGATCTCTCGGGGCAGGCACAAGCCAGGATCATCACCAAGGACCTTCAGTCTGGCTGTGGACCTTCGGCACTTGGATTTCAGTAGACTTATCATTCTAACTATGTTTTTTGTTTGTTTGGTTTTGGTTTTGGGTTTGGGGTTTTTTTTTTGTGTGTGTGTGTGTGGTACTGGGGATTGAACTCAGGGGCATTCTACCTCCAAACTACACCCCCAGCCCTATTTTTTATTCTTTATTTTGAAACAGGGTCTCACTAAGTTGCAGAGGGCCTCACTAAGTAGCTGAGGCTGGCCGTGAACCTGCAATCCTCCTGTCTCAGCCTCCCAAGTACTGGGATAACAAGCGTGCGCCACCACGCCCAGCTACCCTAACGCCCAGCTACCCTAACTATGTTTTATCCATGATAATATTGAATATGGCCCCTGAACACACAGTTACCATGGGGAGTGAGGAGAGCTCCCTTCTGCCTGCCGGGAGGGTAGAAGCTGGCCACAGGCAGTGCTGGATGTGTCTGTGCCTCCTTTCCCTCAGCAACAACTGCTCAGCTCTAAATAGTAGTTCTCAGCCGGGCGAGGTGGCGCATGCTTGTAATCCCAGCATTCGGGAGGCTGAGACCGGAGGATCCGGGTTCGCGGCCAGCCTCAGCTACCTAGTGAGGCACTCCGCAACTTAGTGAGACTCGGTTTCAAAATAAAGAACAAAAAATAGGGCTGGGGGTATAGCTCAGAGGTAGAATGCCCCTGAGTTCAATCCCCAGTACCAAAAAAAAAAATAAATAAATAAATAGTAGTTCTCACCCCCAGGGGCAGGTGCTTCATTGTTCCAAGAGATGGGGGGAGGTGGGAGAGGGAATCCCTAGCCTGGTTTTTCTTTGCCAGCCAGCCTACTTAGTGTCTAGCCTATTCATTTCTTGATGTTGTAAGATTGCCTTTTTGCAAATGAGCAAAACATATTTCTCATGTATTTTTTCCTTTGTGTGTGTGTGTGTGTGTGTGTGTGTGTGTGTGTGTGTGTGTGTTACTAAGGATTGAACCAAGGGCACTCTACCTCTAAGCTACACATCCAGCTCCTTTTATTTATTTATTTTTGCGGTAGTAGGGATGGAACCTGGGGGCATTCTACCTCTGAGCTACAGCCCCAGCTCTATTTTTTATCCTTTATTTTGAAACAGGGTCTCACTAAGTTGTGGAGGGCCTCACTAAACAGCTGAGGCTGGCCGTGAACAGGAATCCTGCAGTCTCAGCCTCCCACATGCTGGGATTACAAGCGTTTGCCACCACACCCAGCTCCCCTTTTATTTTTGTTTGTTTATTTTTATTTTGTTTTGTGGTGCTAGGGATTGAACCCAAGGGGATTCTACCTCCAAGCTACATCTCCAGCCCCCCCCCCTTTTTTTAACAGGGTATTACTAGGTTGCTAAAAGTCTTGCTACAATGTTGAGGCTGTCCTCTAACTTGTGGTCCTCCTGTTTTAGCCTCCCAGGAACTGGGATTACAGGTGTGCATCACTGCACCCGACTTATCTTTTGTTTATTAAAATAGGATCTCCCTAAACTGCTGAAAGCCTTGCTGAGGCTGGCCTCAAACCTGCTATCCTCCTATCTCAGCTTCCCAAGTACTGGGATTATAGGGGTGCACCACCAGGCCCAGTTTGGTTTTGTTTATGAAACAGGGTCTCTCTCGAAAGATTGCTGAGGCTGGCCTTAAATTTGCAATCTTCCTGTCTCAGCCTCCCATGTGCTGGCATTACAGGCATGTGCCACCATGCCCAGCTATATTTTTTCCTTTCAATTCCTTTGAGGCATGATGCATTCAGTTCCATCAACCAAGAGTCCCCTGGAAGTGATGGCCTGTCTGCTTTCCTTTCCCCCAACCCCACTCCACAAGAAAGGTCCACAGAGGGCAAACACTACAAAGAAAAGCCACCTGTGTGTTTGTCCTGGTGGGATGTGACCAGTTAGAGCCACATACTGGGCTCTGAGAGGATCTGGCTTCCCAGTTTGCTCTACGGCACAGAGTATTGAACCCTCCTGCCCCCCACCTCCAAACTGTTCTCAGGGTACCCTTACAAACGGGCATGGAGGCCAGGCTCCCTCTCTCCCCACTGCAGTGGCCTTGTGGGAAAAGTGGAGAAACCAGGCAGCGGCAAGCCTCACCTTCACAGGGGTCTTGACTGAGGCCTGTCCACCATAGACAGTAGGATATGCCTGCTGGTTATAATTGTAGTTCTGCAGGAGGAGGAGGGGCAGGGAAAGGAGAGGAGAAGGTGTGAGGGCATCTTGCTGTGGAATACACACCCCACCTCCCTGCCCCGACTGTTTAAGGCCTCCACCTCTCTCCTCCTTGCATCGCAGGCTTTCTTTTATAGACTCCTCCAGCCTGCCAGAGCCCACCCTGCACCTCACTTGACTCTCTGGTCCAGAGGGCCTGCTTCCTCCTCCTCGGTACCTCCCCAACTCAAGCGTGACTCCAGAGGCGAGGGAAGGAGACCAAGGGAGGAAGTCGAGTCTAAACCGAGCAGTCAAATGGTAGATATCTTGCCTTGGAAGTTACAGCCACCACCTCTTGCCTTCCTGAGCCGGGTTGAGAAAACTAGAGGGTGGGAGAATGAAAGAGAGAATTTCAGACTAGCCGAACTCAGGAACTGGCACCGAGAGGGACCGAGGGCCTTCTGGGGAGCCTTAGGACAGAGACCCACCTGATCGGCACCGCCAGCCCTCTTCTGAAACGACATGTCTGCATCCTGAGGGAGAGAGGGAACTGCAGCTCAGTGTCCCCGTGGCCTCAGCTGCTGCTCAGGCTCCTCCTGGAGCATCAACATCCCACCCCTCTCATGGTCTGTGAGAGCCGCAGTGGGCCTGGAGGAAGCCAATGGCCCACGGAAATATGGGCCGCAGGTTTCCATACCAAGGGCTGGGGCGCAAGGGTGGAGAGCCAGGTTGAGCCACACCACCCCGCCCACGCGCCCGCAGCACCCGAGGCTCCCACCTGAGATGGTGCTAGAATGACGAAAGAGGTGAGCCCACACAGGCTCCTCTGCCGCAGACACAGCCCGTCCTCGCCTGCACCAAGCCCTCCTGCTCCCTCAAATCCCCCACAGATGCTGTTCTCTACGAAGCCCATGGGAGGACCCCCTTTATAGCTGAAGCTAGGTGATTAGGTTAGCTCCTGATCAAAGGAGGGGACAGAGGGGAGAGATACAGGAAAGCAGATGAAGCCGCCTAAAGCCCTCTGCAGGTACGCTTGGCCCCCGGCCCCAAGGCAGGGGGAGGAATCCTAAATATTAAGAGAGAGGAAGCTCAGTGCTTGCCACGTCACTTCTCTGCCAGGCCCCTGACACATGCACTCACCCACACACAGTACAGGGTTCAGCACTAGCCACACCTGACCTCAAATCTCAACCTCGTTCTTAGCCCTGACACTGAGCTCACAAACTGGGTGTTCACGGGCCTCTAGGCATTTTTTGCATGGGTTGCTTTTTTACATATATATATATATATATATATATATATATATATTAGTTGCAAACAATTCAAAAGCAGATTTCTAGGTTTTCTTGAAAAATCAGGCAACATAGTGATACTGGTCCTAGCCGTGTGCATGATGACTCTCACCAGAGAGCCTGGACCTACCCCTTTACACGGTCCCACCCATCCAGCCTTACATGCCTGGCCCATGTGGACAAGTGCTTGCCTCAGTGCCCCAGGGTTTTGGGTCCCAGAGGCCACCAGCCAAGCCAAATTGAGGTATGGTCTTCCACAGGACCCAAAGGTCCTACTCATCCTCCAAGACCCAGATATTCAGACCTTGTGCACCTGCCTGAACTTGACCCTGACCTGCACACATTCTGCCCCTGGCTTCCCCTCTGCTTTCCTCCCCAGCGCCCAAGCATTGACTCCAGCCCCAGGCCCCTTCCTCTTCCCCCCAGGTGGTCCCCTCCATCTGCTCATGCTGAAGTACCCACCCAGCTGGCTCCCCCACAGCCCAGCCAAGCCCAGCAGGAGCAGCAGCAGAGCAGAGACCGTGGCTGGCTTCATGACTGTCCCTGCAGAGACCCAGGGCCTGAAGCCCTAGGCTTTTATCCTGGGGAGGCCCTCCCTCCCTGCTCCTTCCTCAGTAACTCAAAGCTTCCCTCTCCCACCCACCTCCACTCCAGTTGCATAAAGCCAGGAGAGTGGGAAGGGAGGGAGGCGCCCTCCCTCAGGACCGCATCAGCCCGCCAAGGGCCCTGAGTCCCTGAAAGCTGAGCTTCTTCACCCTGGAATGAGAAGTTCTGCACCCCACCCCCCCTTACCTCAGTAATTTCTCTCCAGTTGAGAAAAGGAGTGTTGTGTTTGAAATTCTGGAGGAAAAAGGAGAGCTGAGAGGGCCCTGAGGAGGCAGAGGTCAGAGGGTGGGGAGTGGCCACGAGCTGGGCACCTTTTGGCTCGCTGTAGGAACAGGTGTGGGGGCCAGGCAGGGTTTGGGGTTGGTTTGATGCCAGTAAGCACCGGGAAATGGAGGGTGTTTGAGTTTGAGATGGCATTGGTGATAAGATCTGGGTGATACAACTCATCTCAAAAATGAAAAGAGAGTCCATTTTGTGACAGGTGGGCTGGACCTGAGGGTAGCTGCCTTGAGAGGGACATGGTGACCGGGATCCCCAGTTCTTCAAAAAGTAGGAATTCTCCTACCTCCCAGAGTCGCCGGAAGTAGAGGAGGGCTCGGGTACTGGGGGGCGGGATTTGGCCCTGTGGATGAAAGGTGGGGAGCAAGTTAGCAGGGTGCCCCACCCCTGCTCCAATAAGCCCTGATTCTGGACCCAGCTCTTTCTCAGCCTTTAGACTCTCATTGCAACTGAGGTTTGGAGGGGACCCTGAGTGTCTACTGGGACACCGGAAACTTGTTTTTGGAAGCAGAGCGAGAGAAGCTAGATCTCTTCCCCACCTACCCTTAGCACATACACACCATTCTCTTCTCTCCAGCACCCCACCCGGCCTCGAGTACATCCTAATTGTAGCTGAACCTCAGGACCAGGACCTGCCCCCAGAGTTTCCCGCCTTTTCACCTGCCCTGCCACCTCTAGCACACGTCCCAAAGCTGTAGGGCTCTAGCCGTCCCTCCCGGCCCCAGGGACAATGGTGGAGACGGAAGAAAGCATCGGAGACCAGGAGTGTGGGCCAGCTACGGTTTATTTCAAGGGCTGGGTTTGAGATTAGGGACGAGGGGGTGGTGTTAAAAGAAGGGAGTGAGGGGCTCCCATCCAGCTGGTAGCTCCTTGTCTGGAGGTCACGGGCTGCGAAAGCTCCTCTGGTCCTGGGCAAAGAAATAGGTTCTAAGAGGAAGCTTGGGGAATAGGAATTGTGGGAGGAGGAGTGGGCCAGGGCAGGGGAGCATGGGGCCCTGCTCCAGACAAATCCAGATATCTCAGCATGGGCTGGAGAACCTGCACACCTTACCAGGAGCCTCGTATAGCGTCCCCTCTTCTCACCCTTCACTCTAGCTGAAGTTCTCAGCGCCCTTGCCCCACTGTGAAGGACAGAGCTCCAAACCCCTTTCTGCCCATTTCTGCCCTGTTCTTACGATCCTGCCTGATTGCTCTCTTACTGTACCCCGAGATGGACAAAAATGCTTGTCTGTCTGTCCTGGTCCCTGGAAAGTGACTTACGTACCATGGCTCTCCTAGGAGACCCTAAGCACCCCAGGTCCACAGCAAGGGGTCTTGCCCCTGCCAGAAACTGTTCTCTATAAAACAGAGAACTATATATGTATTTTTTCCATTCAAGCCAGAAACCCACTGGGACCTTTTGCCCTTTCCTATCTCTCATACCCCCGGCTCAGCCAAAAAAAAGTTAGACTGTTTTTCCCCAGCTTTGGGTTATTCTGCCTTCCTGTCTACCACCACCCTTTTCTCCCATAAAGCCCTCAGGTCTTGAGATGGCAGGGATCCTTGTCTTCGCTCTCTTACATTAACGGTCGAACCTCCATTGATCATGGGGTCCAGACAGGTGGCTACAGACAGGTGGGAGAGGGGGGCTACAGTAAATGCTCCTGGGGCCTCGCCTGTCACTCATGCCCCACGGAAAGGGGAGGCCTGGCTTGCCAAATTTTTCAAGAGAAGCCAGAAAGCCAAGTCATTATGTGATAACTCTTGATTTTTTGTTTGTTTGTTTTTTATTTGTTTGTTTGTTTGCTTGTTTTGTACTGGGGGTTGAATCCAGGGGCATTCTACCTCTAAACTACACCCTTTTGGTCCCTTTTTTTTTTTTTTTTTTTTTTTTTT
>PVLC010022488.1:0-26693 GCA_004027655.1 Graphiurus murinus
TTTCTATGATACTGGAGAAGGACCCAGTGGTCTTCTACCTCTTAGCTATACCCCCAGCTGTAATTAATTTATTGTTTTGAATCAAAGTCTCTCTAATTTTCTTAGGGTCTACCTAAGCTGCCAAGGCTGGCCTAGACCTGAGATTTTACTGTTTCAGCCTCCCACATACTGAGATTATAGGTATGCACCACCATGCCTGGCTAGTTATAGTTTCTGTGGCTACTGTTTTCCTTGCCTTGATCTTGGGCAATTATTTCCAACTTATACACAGCTTTGTGTAGCTATCTGTATAACTATCTTTTAATTATTTCTAGTTACCATTAAATTATCTGTCTCTTAAGAAAAAATGTCCACCAACACATAGGTATAGTCACAGATCTCTAGGTGTTCAAATACTTTCAGGAAGTCTCTATTTGTCAATAAAGAAGAACAAAATTATGCAATTTTCAGGAAAATGGAAGGAACTGGAGAACATTATGTTAAGTGAGATTAGTCAGTCACAGTCTTGTATGGAAGCTAGGGAGTACTTAAAATATCAGAGGGACTTCAGATAATGAAGGAGAAACTTCATTGGAACCAGGGAGGTGGTCTAGGGGAAGGAGGGTCAATGAAGGAATCACTTCCAGGGACAGTATGCACATATGTAAGAACATCAATGTCAATCTCCATACTCTGTATGGGGAAGCAGGAAAGTGGTGAGGAAGCTGGGGAAAGCCCACCAACTGAGGTGTGTATGTATGTCACTATTGCTGTAAGCTGCATTATGATACAAGACTATACTGCACCAATAAAAGTATAAAAATAAAATAAGAAAAGAAAAACTAAATATTACAGTCCTATATTACTATCGCTTGGTCAGTTATGAAACACAAAATAAGCAGGCACATTTGCAGAAATGCTGTAAGATTTTGTTTCGTTTATATACTGTTCTTTCCTAAAAGAATAAGTAACAATGGACAAATTTCCTAAGGTAATAATCTAAAACTAGAGTAATATTTTAATGTAAAGAACAAGATACTTAACCTTTAGCCCTGAATTTTCTATCAGCTATCTCTTTGACTTGGAGCAATTTGTTAACTATCATTTAACTCTCATTTCCTCATCTTAAACACAATAGTATTCCCTAAAATCTTCTCAAACTTTATTTTTTATGATATAATTCCATTATTTAGTTACAAGGTAAGTTTTTCAGTAATAGTTGAAGTTATCTCTGTGTCCTATGGAGATATAACAATAGGAAAGAACATGTGATGCTTGAGAGAAAGATATTTTTATTTAAAACAATAATATCAACCACGTTTGGTGACACATGCCTATCATACTTGGGAGGTTGAAACAAGAGTATCAGGTTAGAGGCTAGCCTCAGCAAATTAAAATTTTAAAAAGGGTAAGGAATGTACCTTGGAAGTAGAATGCCCCTGAGTTAAGCCCCAGTAACAACACACACACACACACACACACACACACACACACACACACACACACCATTATCACTCATGTAATAAATTATTTCTATTTATCAGATCTAGGAGTAATCAAAAGTGACATTTGAAATGGATTGTTTCCTGAGATTCTGACAATGAAGATAAACAAGGACCATAATATTATAGACTGTGAGGATCAAAGCAAATACCATGGAGAAATTGATCATGCAGTGTCGAACTCCCCTCCCCTTACCTTTATTTTAAGGAAAGAAAAACAAGTCAGGGAATTTTTCTTGAACTGCAACAGAGATGAAGTTCAAAATGAGTTGGGACACATTGAAAAAAATATCCTTGCCCATCTTAAGACAATGATGTCATTTTTGAATACAATAACAGTATTCAGATTTGTAGACATTTCCAAATAATTTGAAATGCATAAAGCCAGTGATGCAAGATTTGCTTATAACTGACTTAATAAAGCTTAAAACACTCTGTATCATATGGTGAAGAATAAGATTGATTCTGTTGCCCAGCACTGAGCAAGTTCCTTCAGATATGTGTCATTCACTAAGTATTTATTTACTTTAACACTTGTTTGTTTCTAGAGCAATACTGAATACCATGTTCTTGGCCTTGGTAATGTAATGGTAATGGTCAAGATTCAAAGGATCAAAAAAAAAAGGATAAAAAAGATACAAAGGATCCTTTCCCTTACATGAGAAAGTACATTATATTTTGAAAAGATTATACAAGTAATTATTTAAGTTAAAAGATTATGATAAATGGAATAATGAGAGCAAAAGACATATTAGGATACCTAGAGTCTGGATTAGCAGAAAGACAGATGAAAGAGGGTGTCAGAGAGAGATCCTTGAGGAGACATTGTTTGAACAAAGATGGAAAGATTTTTGTTCAAATAATCATAACATCAATCAAAGAAATCTAAGTAAAAACAAACAAATTATAAATAGTTCCAACTATATATTGAGTCAGAAAGCACTCTATCTTGCCAGCACAGTAGGTGACTTAACCTTCCCTCCCTATCAGTTTGAAATTGGCAAATTTAGATGAGTAAAATAACATAAAAAGCCCAGGCTTGGTGGCCAATATCTGTAATCCCAGTACTCAGAAGGCAGAGACAGGAGGATCACAGATTTGAAGCCAACCTCAGCAACTTAACAAGTCTCTCAGCAACTTAGGAAGACTCTGTTTCCAAAAATAAAATAGGGATGGGAGTGTAGTTTGAAGGTAAAATGCCCCTGGGTTCAATCCCCAGCACTACACACACGCGCGCACACACACACACACACACACACACACACACATAGATAACAACAAAAAAAAATCATCATCTTTTTGGTATCTCATTGCTTCCTAACTAACCCCAGCCAAAGCAAATTCTGTCAAAGTCTAGATGGTGTGAGTTGTGTGTTTGTTGTTACATGATCATTGCTAAAACCAAATAATTACTATGTCACAAGACCAAAATAATTAATATCGATATACCACACATCTGATGCAAAGGAAATGATCATATACATGAAATAAAAATGGAAAACATTTTGATGAATCTTGCCACTAACGAGTAAAAGTACTGAATTTTATTTTTCTTTCTCAGCTCAGCATTCTGTTCAAGGATGCTAATGAATCTGCCAACTCTGTTGCTATTGTTCCCAAACAACCTTAGTAGCATCATCTTTGTTCTGAAGGACTTAATATTGCTGAATAACATTTATACTGGGTCTAGAGTAATCCTGACTTGAATAAAAGACTACATTATTACCAACTCTAATGAATCCAGGGTATATTTATATACAAGAGTCACAAGCATATTTTGTAGTGGTTTGACAATAATAACCCGAGGTACTGTACATATGCTTGCAATTTTTGTCCCAGTCAAGCTGGCATTGATCGTTGATCATTTGGTATTTAGATTAGAGAGCCAATTATGAAAATATAAGCTGGGTATGAGAAGAGTCACACATACGATATGTAACACAGATGGTCAAAGTGATCTTCAGTGCATGTAACTACTAACTGTTGTTTCTGTAATTTCTAGAAAATATTTATGAAACATCTTCATAAAAATGGTTTGAGCATATGAACAGGCATGGCGAGATTGAGCCAAAATGAAATCAGGGATAAACGTTGTCTTTTTGATTCAATATTTTTCCTATTGGGTTTATCAACATAGCCTGTCAACTTTACCGTTTTGTAGGTTTCTCTCCTTTTGCCTACTTCAGAATTCAAATAGATTTTGAGATTCATCTTAAGTATAATATGTGATCTCAATCACTTTACTTTTAATGTTTTTTAGGGTTTTTTTGGAAAAGACAATTCCATTTTTCCTATCCTTCATGTTTCAACAGATAGTTCTGATAGCATAATATGAACATTAACAATCAATTGGAAGGAATAGTTTGTGATCCCTCTCATGTCTAGGAAATAATTCTATGATGCTGATTTGGATAAATGCATGTTAAAAAAATTCTCACTCTCAATCACACTTGTGATTTGAAATTCAAGGAATATAAACAAATGCATTACATTAATACACATAAAGAAAAAGAAACAATACTCAGTGAATATTAGCCATCTCAGAGAAACAATTTATACCTATATGTGTTTCTGAAAGAGATTTTTGTTTTTACTTATTGTATTATCATATGTCTTTTTTGGAGAAAATTTTGCAAAGAAAAGGTCAATCCATATAGGAAAGTTACAAGTGAATATGTAAATGTCCTGGGGATGAAGACATGTCTCTTTCTAGTCTTTCAGAGATTGAGTGCCATTTGTATACAATTGCCATTTCAAACTCTTGCCAATGTAGACACAAGACATGTTTCAATTTTATTATTAATATATTGTCCAATAAAATACTTTTAAGCCGTTGATGGTAAGGAAAACATAATTTTATACAATTCTGATTTATAATCACTATCATTATTATTGACCACTTATGAGAAGATTTTTCAACTGTGGAGTTATCATTTTAAATATAAAATTTCTACATATTCTTTGCTTTTTGTTTTGTTTTTTCAGAGTGCAACTAAGTGCCCATGTTGAAACCTGGATCTAATGATACTGCTAAGACTTTATTTTATCAATCATTTATTTATACTCCATGCCTTGGAGGGCACATTTCAGAGGGATCAGTCAGCATCATTTTTTATTACTGAATTACCACAGTTTTTTTTGTTTTTCAAGAATTTAAGAGCTGAGCGTGGTGATGCACACCCATAATCCCAGTACCTGGGAGGCTGAGACAGGAGAAACACAGGTTTGAAGCCGGCATCAACAACTTAGCAAGGCCACAGTTACTTAGTGAGAACCTGTTTCAAAATAAAAAATAAAATAGAGCTGGAGGTACAGCTCAGAGGTAAAATTCCCCTGGCTTTATTCCCCAGTACCACATAAAAATTAAAGTTTATAGATATTTTAAGGAAAAATAAATTGATAGAAGCCAGGCGTGGTGGCGCACGCTTGTAATCCCAGCATTCGGGAGGCTGAGACCGGAGGATCCGGGTTCTCGGCCAGCCTCAGCTACCTAGTTAGGCACTCTGCAACTTAGTGAGACTCGGTTTCAAAATAAAGAATAAAAAATAGGGCTGGGGGTCTAGCTCGGAGGTAGAATGCCCCTGAGTTCAGTCCCTAGCACCACAAAAAAAATAAATAAATAAAAAATAAATTGATAGAGCTTTTTTTAAAGTGGTCAGATGACTAAGTAAAACTGAGAATCAAAGGCCAAGCAAAAGTTAGTGTTTGTTTTGTTACCTTGTGGTCACAGACACTTGTGGTCTTTGTCTTTAAGCAAAACATGACAAAATAAATGAAAAGATAGCTACACGTTTTTAAGCTAGATATAAAACATTTTTGCAAACCCCTACCCATCTAAGAAAGTTTGTTAATATTATATAAGTATTTTATAAAGATTTCACATTTAACTCTGGTTGGCACGAAAGTGATTGTGAGTATTTGGCATTTTTGAAGCATTTAGGGGGTAAATTATTGTGAAATATGTATATGAGAACCCCTTGAATAGTACACTAAGAAATCTGTAAAATATCACCTATCTACATTTTGCTGCTAGAATGTCAAAAGATCAAGTGGAAGACATAATCATTGTGTTGAAGGATGTTGCGCCATATATTCTTCTCTAATTATAGCACATTTATACCTTGACTTACTTTATCCCTTAAGATTTTTCTTTCTCCTGAGTTTTCTTTCTAAGTTTCAAATATTTCATGTAATTTGATATCTTACACCATAATAATCCCAAAATTATTCCAAAGATAGCCTTTAACAATTTATCATAATTTGGAAGAAGGTTAAAAAGGACAAATATCAGGTGTGTCAAATGGTAAATATTCTCATAAAGCCAGAAAAAAAAAGTGTTTACTTCCTATGGTTTGGGAGGCATACAAAGAAAATGTGTATCTAGCCCATAATTTTTCCAAAGTTAGAACTTATTTTTGAGTATCTCATTCTTGAGCATGTGAGTCATTCAATAAGGTCTCTTCAGTTAGCTAAAATAACACATAATTATATTCCAATTTAAACATCCATCCATATTTTAAATTAAGTATTCTATGTATATGTTGTGAATAAGAAGAAATTGAAGGCTGCATTTAGAAATAGATTTATTACCTATATTTATTCACCCAACCAACAATTACATCATGAGTCTTCATTGTGTTTGGGAAAATGTTCGGCTTTGGAGATCCAGAGGACTTAGGGTTTGTTGCAGAGGTCAACCCTGGACTTACTGTCTGTAGAGGGGACCAGATGCCCTGGGGCAACCATTATTATCCTGTGATTTTCACTCCAATATTTCAGATTAATAGACATATAACATGAAATAAATGTCTGGGTCCTCCATAAGTTTATATGTTTAAATCCTATCCCCCAATGTGATTATATGGGCAGGCATGGTCCTTGGGAGTTGATGATCCTCATCAACAAAATAGAGTCCTTATGAAAAGAAAAAGAATAGTCTCTCTCTCTCTCTCTCTCTCTCTCTCTCTCTCTCTCTCTCTCTCTCTCTCTCTCTCTGTCTTTCTGTATGCTATGTGTTAGGATGCAGTGAGAAGACAGACACCCGCAAATCAGAGAAAGCCCAAGCAGATACTGGATCTGCTGATACCTTTATCTTGGAGTTCCCAAACTATAGAGATGTGAGACTCAGGCTATGGTAATTTGTTGTAAGACTAAACTTACTAAAACCACCTTGTATCTAGAACAAAAGTATTCTTCAGAATGAAGAATATGCAATAGAAGAATTAGAGAAAAGATATGTTGAAAGCATCTTCTAAAATAGAAAGAACCTAGCTGGGTGTGGTGCTACACATCTGTAATCCTAGTACTTGCTAAGCAAGTTCATGGCCAGCCTGGGTAACTTCTTGTGATTCTGTCTCAAAATGAAAATAAAAAGGGCTGGGGATGAAGCTCAGTGGTCAAGTGCCCCTTTGTGGAGTTCCCAGTACCACAAGAATAAATAAAATAGGATGAGCCAGTTACCATGAATCAAAGACCTGTTATGTGATAAACTTACTGGTCCATATTTTTCTGACTCTTGTTTCCACTTACCTAGTTCTCATACATTTGCATTTCAGGAAAAAAAAAAGAAAGAAAAACTAATAATGAGTATCTGCATACCCTAAGAAACCCTGTCTGTTTACTTAGTATGCGATACTTAATAATTTCCACTTCTCCCTCATACCACAGCCCCTTGTTGCCAGAAGTTGAGTAGTGATGATGGTTTCCAGAGCCCCAGACTGTTCAACTGTCAGGACAGATTATTCACATGTTGCTAGGCACTGTCATTGTTGCTATTATTACTTTTTTTGTTTCCGTTTTCCTGGGTTCAAAAGCTTACTGAATTCTACCCAAAATTAACCAAAAAGTCTCATCTTTTATTTTTTTGTTTTGTTTTGGGATTTTTAAAACAGTTTCTAAAGCATGCATGTTCATCTTGGAACATATACAGGGATTTTAGTTAGATATCTGTTCCATCTTTACTTTTTCCGACCTGTCTCCATAGGACTCAGGGTGAGAGGGCTGACTCCTATACAGATTTGAAAAGCACAGGACTCTGTTTCTCAATGTGTAGAGTTATTTTACTCTTAAAATACTGTTCATTGTGCTATAAAATAGGTTTTAATATTTTTATTGGCGCATTACAGTCTCACATCATAATGTAAATCATAGAGATAGTGACATATAAGCACACAGCACTTGGTGACCTTTCCCTCTGCTCCCTCCCCACTCTACCTTCTCAATATAGGATACTGAGCCTGGCATTGGTATTCTCTTGCATGTGTTACATACTGTCAGTGGAAGTGCTTCCTTCTTTAATTCTCCCTCTCTCATCCCCACTTTCCCTTAGAGCATCTCCCTGGCTCCACTGGGGTTTTCCCTCCATTATCTAAAGTCCTTCTTGTATCTTGGTTACTCCCTAGATTCCATAGATGAGAGAAAACAAATGACCCTTTACTTTCTGTGACTGGCTAATCTCACCTAACATAATGTTCTCCAGATCCTTCCATTTTCCTGCAAATGACATAATTTTGTTCTTAATTACTGAGTAGAATTCCACTGTCTGTATTTCCCATAATTTTGTAATCCATTCATCTGTTGATGGACATGCTTTTTTTAAATGTCAGTTATCTCATAGGTAATTGGACAAACGGTGAGTAAACTTGATTTCAAGTGATTTAATAGTCATCATTTTGCTTTATTTTTTTGTTTTTTTCTGATAATATTTTTGAAGTAGTCAAGAGAATCAATTTTCACATTAAAGAGGAAACATTAGAAACAAATGTAGTTCTTAATTAAAAAAAAATAAAGCACATAGGGAACCTGAGAAACTTACGGAGATGCTCTTCTAGGGTCTAAGTAATGGCTCATTACTAATAAGTAAGTAGCAATAAGTAGTAAATAACTTCAGGAAATTTTGTGCTATGTTAACTTATATGTGAAACTATTGATTATTGATAAAGAAGCTGAAAAATTATATAATCTCTCTTATGTCTAATGAAATACTAAACAAGAAGGAAAGCAGATTGAACCAGATACCAACCTACTGATTAATAAAGGCTCAGTGTAAGCATGTGAGCTAATATGAAACCCATATCAAAGAGGAAAATAAACTGTAGAATCAGGCAGACATAGAGACCTAGTCATGAGCACAGTAGGCTGGATTTGTCTCCCAAAGTGTTATGTGGGGCCATGGGTGTGGAGGGTTATGAGAAGGAAGAGCATTAATGTGTGGAAAAGCAGAGGGAACTCTCTTTTGTTATGAGTAAGCTCTGTCCTGGAGAAGAGACACAGAACTAAAACAAGGATACCCAATTTACTTTTCTCACATTCACCAAAAAGGCAATATAACATATATCAGTGGGGTCATATTTTATAAAAAATGCAGAAAATGATAATTAAAAGACTATAAGACAAGGTAGCCTTTTTTCCCTCCTTACTGTCTTACCTTCATTACACTCACCCTTATGTTGACTAATGCTGGCACAGGTATGGATTTGACTTCCGATCTATCTATTGAGAAACTGAGTTGGGAATTCATTTATCATGGCTTCATTAAAATTTAGATACATGTTTGAATTGCATGCATAGTTAATATACTATTGAGTAATCATAAGTAGGAATATAATTGTGTTAATTCCCATGGAATCCTGATAGAAGGTGAAAGTTAGAGATCCTATCATGTCCCCGGCACCCAATTCCACACCTACCTACCAGGATTGCTGGAAGAGGCACAAAAGTTGAAATGTGGAGCGAGAATTACCTTGAGGAAAATTATTTTAATTATTATGCTATATGTACGAAGGAAACATGTCAGATATTTTTCTCTTACAGGACAATGTTTTTCAAAATTTAAAGAATGTCATACTGCACATTGTAAATTTGAAACAAGTATTCCTAAACTATCAAAATAAAATGAATTTTGTTTGATACATGACTAGGCTTCAATAACTATCTATTATTGCCATAAAATGATATCAAACACTTTTTTGTTAGAAAAGAGAACAATCAGCCTGAAACCAAGAGAATTCAATGACTTAGTATAGAGGTATTCGATGATGATGACTTAAAAATAGTATGAAACTTTCTTAAATAATTTATATTTAATATATCTGTCAGCATTTAAAACTGTGAAATCTGTTGTAATATATTTCCTCGAATTAGACATTGATTTCTATATATACTTTTGCATTTAGATGTTTGGATTCCTTAAAAGGAACCACGGAATCACGCAGATTTTTTAGGTTTTACCAAGCCTAGACCAAGTCCTGCAGAAGCTGTGTCTCCCAAGGGCAGGGTACTCACTCAGGACTCTGGCTAAGGACAGACAAGTTTGACCCCATCCTATTCAGAAAGCATGAAAGTTATAAAGGAAGCATTCTTTTTCTGAAATCCCTTGGCTTTTCCTCTCTTAATCAAAACATTTTATCTACAAAGCCAGTTAAAACCGGATGTATGACTTTCCCCCAGGAAAGAAAATCAGAGTGATCTGGCCACTATATTTATGAGCCTGCAGGTATCTTCCTGAGCCTTCTGGGGGCCATCTCACTTACTTGTGGGCTCCAAAACAATCCATAAAAATGCACAGATCAACTTTGCTATCGATATGCAAATCAACTTTGCCACTCCACGACTGGAAATGCAGTCTATCTAGATATTCTCTACTCATACCATGAGCAGCTGCGTTATACGCCATATCACCAACATGGAAACCTCTGACCACACCATGCGTGTGTTCCCGGCCCTTACTAAAATCTGCTCATTGTGCTTTTGAAACTGCATTTTTATTTCATGTATTGTTTCTCGACTTTTCTGGTCTGTTCTCCAACATTCTGTGCCTGATAATGCTGTACTCTCCCCTGAGCTGTGAGTGACCATATTGGGAAATAAAATGGACTGAAGTTTATGGATGCCAAATAAATGAGAACGGTGATGGCAGTGGTGGTGGTGAGGTATTTCTGAGAAAGTATTTCTCTGTCAAATACTGTTTCAAACACTAATTTTATCCTCACAATATCCAGATATTAAAGCTCTGTTATTATTTTGATCATATGCATGAGAAAACTGATAGATTCATGCTTAATTATTTTACTCTGAGCAATACAAGAATAAACATTAAGACCAGAAAGGGACACAAGCCACTGGACACAAGAGCATGAGCTCTTATCAGTGGTGGTTACTGTAGGTCAGGGGTTGGGAAGGAGGTGACGGAGAAGATGTTGTTCAGATGAAAGGTGAAAACTCTTTGGATAGTCTTGAGCTGTTTGAGATCATGCATCAGAGAAGGAGGTTTGCTAGTGACCCACATAAGTAACTTAGTCTGTATCCCCAACATATATGGAACTGTATATTAAATACAAGGAACAAACAAAAATAACCCTTATGTTTTAGAAAATTAGGAAGTTTATGCCTGCTCAAAATGCAGACAATGTTTCAGTAGAAACTTAACTGTTCTTTTATGTTTCAACATTTCTGTACTATGGTCTCATGTTTTTGGATGTCTGTACTAATTTCTTCTTGAGTAGAACATCTATACCCTCCAGCAGATATTGATGTACAGCTCCAGATAGTAAAAGCAGCGACACAACACTGCTTCCAAATGCTAAGCTCATTTCAGAAACATTTTCTCTGTCTCAGTACAGTTTGCAATATCTCCTTTTGTTTTAAATTGCTTTTTCATCACTTACTCTTTCATTTAATCTATGTAGGAAAAAATAATGAAATTCTAAACACTTAATAGCATTTTATTCCAACAAGTGAATATAATATATGTTGCAAGTATTACTCTTTTGATTTCCAGGTCTGCTCAGGACATTTTTGAAACAGAGAGGGAAGGAAGGAGGGAAAGAGGGAGAGAGAAAGAGAGAGAGAGAGAGAGAGAGAGAGAGAGAGAGAGAGAGAGAGAGAGAGAGAAAGCGAGAGAAAATGATACATATATAAACTTGAATTTAGTGTACTGATTACATATATTCATTGATAATATACCTGAATGTATAAGATATAGAAGCAGTGTCTTAAGCACAATGAAAACAAATGAAAAACAAGGTATGAAATGAAAAAGAATAGAATAAAAGTTTTTTTTTTTTACCTAATTATTATAAACCATTAATAGTTCTCTCCCCTATAGCTGAGTTATTTTTGGCTGACTGACCCCTTATTATTTCAATACTTGTTAACATTAACTTTACGTATTTTATTTATGTGTTTAGCTCATTGTTTTCTCCCTGTGTAAACAGTATGGTGTCAGAAAACTTATGCATTTTTCTTTATGGCTATAACCACAGCAATTACAATGGTGCTGAGATTATCAATAAATATAAGTATAGTGGTGTACTTGGAAGAAGATGAGCTCAGGAAGGAGGAATGACATCACAGGATAAAACCAGGTCATGAGAGAAGAGAAAGGGTGCTGGAAAGGAGAGACGTGGGCATCATGCCTTCTCTGTGTTTGTATGTAGATGAAGACATATTAATACATATTTTGTCTATATATGTAGAGATGATCTCAAAGTTTTATATAAATGGTATAAATGGTGGTTTTTTTTTTATTTCAATGTGTAGATTTCAGTCCTGTTACATCACCAGCCTCTCAAAAAAGATGTAGGCTCAGCAAACTTTGAAACAAGTCATTTTTTATTAGTCAGCTCTTACTATATTATCCAATTTGTTTTATATGTGGAAGTGCTTAAGTAAAATGCTCTCGGACAAGATTCAAGCATCCATTTGTTGGGTTAAACACTTCAGTTTCAAAAATACTACAATGCAATCTCATAGAAAGTAATACATTGTGTGGCTTGGAATCTTGGAGACATATTTGCATATTTTCTCTTCTAAAACATCCTAGCCACTTCCTGACCCTACAACTTCTATAAAAACACAGGAAAATTAATCTTCTCATGACCAAAGCTTAAACTCTTGAAACACATCCTATATCCCGAGGGTGTATTTTAATATCAGCCAAGAGCTATACTGACTTACAACTATCATAATCAGCTTTTGAGTTTCCAAGTTAACTATTGTGGCTCATATTACACAACTTCTAAAGTTCAAATTTTTGCACATCCTTTCAGTAACCAGATGTATATTCATCTCAATCTTAAACCTCCTCAACAGGTTATATTTTTATTGCATTCAATTTATACCTACTAGGCTGGGACCTGGATTGTGAATTGCACACACACTGCACAGCTGTGCCAAAAGAAACCTACCCCCTTGCAGTATAAGGCTAGAAGTAGAAAGGAAATTACTAAGTCCTGTAGACTAAAATTTAAACTAATCTACCAAATTTATGAATCTTGGGATTCCTTAGCCCTCTAGAAAACTCATCAAGGCTAGATGGAGTGAACTTCCACTTTTCATTTGTTCAGTATAAAAACCACACAGATCTAAAGATGTCAAGGGGTGGGTGTGCATGTGTGTGTGTGTGTGTGTGTGTGTGTGTGTGCATGGAACTGGGGATTGAACCCAGGGTCATTCTACCTCTGACCTACACCCCAAGCCCTATTATTTTTGTTGTTGTTGTTTTGAAACACATTATCATTAGGGTTGCTGAGAGTCTCACTAAGTTGCTGAGTCTGGTCATGAACTTGTGATTCTCATGACTCAGCTTCCCAAGTTCTGGGATTGCAGGCATACACCACCACTCTTTGCATCAAGTTGTATTTAATGTTGTGTGTAGAAAGCTGTACTACTTGCAGAACAGTTCTGGATATATACCATTCAGATGGTTCCTACAGAGTAAATTCTCATGTAGAACCTATGAAATATGTTGAAGAGGAACAGCCATGGGCACCTATGCCTAGCAGTTTGAAGATATACGTCACCTATTCAACTAGATCATTGCTTCCAAAAGTAAAGGAGATTTTCACTAATTGGACTTGTATCTACCCAAAATAGCCATATTCCCCTACCTCTTTCATCTCTAGTATTTTTGTTGTTGTTATTAGTGTACCCCGCATGAAGAGCTGAAGACTACTCTTCAATGGAATGAAGACGAATCTAGAATCATGGTTAATTATAACTAGACTTCCACTCATCAACTGTGGTTACCAAATAGGATACAAATTGGGTCTCTGTCTTTTTTTATTTTTAATTTTCTGTCTACATAACTAAGTTCTATTGTAATACACAAGATAAATTTTAGAACACATACTAATATATCATACAATATTCTCTCATTACTTGTGTCTAATGCAACAGGGTCATACAATTACAAACATACCAAATCAGCTTTGTTGAAAGGTTTAGATGATTAAAAATGTGGCTGAAGGATTCTTGTTAGTACATAGATCATTTGCTCATAATATAAAAAGGATATTAGAAAAATTCAAGGATAATTGCAAGAAATGGAAGTGGTTCATAGCATTTAGCTGTTATTTCCATAACCATTTGCCTTGGGAACTATAGGAACCATTGAGATAACCGATGGATTTCAGTCCAATGCCTATTTTGCCCCGTGGAGTCTTAGATTGTTTATCTTAGTGACCTACTGTGTCTGATTGTATAGTATGTGCTCAATAAATAATTTTTGTTACATGTGAGTAGTTTTTAAAATACGGTTTCAAAATAAGATTTCCTTATTTTTTTCTTGGCAGCTTTGTCTAATGCCAATCTTCTTGCCTTCAATTCATTCTCTTGCATGTATTTACAGAGAGTCAAAACAACAAGAAAAAAAATGTGCATCTGATCATGTTAATCGTCTGATTGACTCCTTTCAGAAGCCCAGCATAGCCTTCAGGATAATTCTCAACACCACAACAAGTTCACAAAGCCCTCTTCAGCAGGATTCTGCTACCTCTTGTGTCTTTATTTCTCTATACCCTCATTATTAGACAGTATGTTCTAGATATAAGGAATATTTTCCTATTGATTTTTATTTATTATAAATTTACTTGACCTAAGTTATGCATAATTTATACTACTATAAAATAACAATGATTTGTAATGTATTTGCTCATGTCTCTGTATATAGATCAATTATTTTTAGAAGAAATTTGTAGAAATCAATTAATAAATTAAAAAAATAAGATACTCTTTAATGTTTAGACTCATCTTCTCAATTTACTCTGGAAAGTAGTATCAATTTTTGACCTAACCTGCTATATGGAATGAGGTTCAGTTTTTATGTCATAGTCAAAAATGCATATTTTTGGCAATGTAATAGCTTACTGAAACCATCACCATTACTAGCATTTCTAGTAATCACTGTTAGTGCTTTAATACTTTTATTGGCTTGTGGTCAAGTACTAAAGTAACCCAAACCAAAAAAAAAAAAGAAAAAAGAAAAAAAAGCCAATTTATGTATTCCTATGCCTTATCATTAAATCTAATGAGTTTATTTTAAAAACTCATTTAAGTAAAACTGTCAAAGTGACTGACAGATTACACCATTGTGTGATTGATAGAATTTCTGATTGGTGAACTCTGTGTGTGTGTGTGTGTGTGTGTGTGTGTGTGTGTATCACTTGTGGAAGTATAGATTAAATTAAATTTAATCAATCAATAAATCAAAGTTGAGTTTATAAATGAATGTGCATTAAAGAGTTAGTTTGAATGGATGGCATAGCATGCTTTGTATAGTAACAAAAAACTCAACCAAGGAAAGGGAAATTATTAGCTAATGAAAATGAAACACTGAAAATTTATGAAGCTTCAGGTCTAGTTTTATCAAGATTACCTCTATGTATCTCTAGCTTCATTGAGGTTAATTTCCACTTCTCCTTGGGCTAGTTTGCTGCCTTGTGCTCCCTAAATATTACAATAAAATTAAAATAGCAGGAGTTTATTCCACTATTATACTTTATTTCTTTAAGTCAAGAGAAAATTCAAGGAATTCATTATTACTACTTTTAACATGAAGCGTACATTTCCAAGATATTTTTATTGGAAAAAATCTTTCATGGGAAGAATGAATGGCATTACTCACCTTGGTCTTACATAGAAAGAACAATTAAAAGACCTTTCAATAAGCTAACACCATTGTGGACACCATTTCCATAGCAGCGTCTGCAATCCCTCTTACTGAAGCTATTTCAAACTATTAAATGCTTTTGTTAATGCAGACAGTAGAAAAATTATTTAAGAAAACAGTAAACAAGAAAAATCAAAAGTTTATGCAGAGTCAAAGGGTATTTTCTTCCATTAAGATACCTTCAACATTATTATGAAGGTTGATTCAAAATCCTCAAAGATCCTATGATAACACAAAATTAATAAAATTTATTAATATATTATTAGTGAGAATACATTTAATTTAGGAATAAATTTAATAAAAGACAAAATAGTGTAGAAAGCAATTTGAAGAATTGAGCAAGTTAAATCATTTAGTTGAATAGATATTTTGTTTAATGTGTCAATAAATTATAATAAAATTAAATTACATGGTAAGCAGAATTATAGGATGAACTAGAATATTTTGATGACACATTTGTAATGGCTTATGGAAGGCTCTGTTAACCTGTGTTGATTCATAATTCTTTACTTTTATCTCTCATTTCTTCTGCAATGTATAGCATATTCCAACTTCAAAGACCAAGGATAACTTCTAATTATTAATTTGAGAGGCTCAACATTTTGGTCAGTTGCAGTGGGAAGGTTTTCTTTTTCTTCCTCTTAGTTTACTACCTTTCTTGTTTATAATTAAGTAAGCTCATGCAATTCATTCCTGTTATCACCCATGGAAGCTGACATTCAGAGCCTGATTCTCAGCGTGTGCTGCCATGATGGTCATGGCAAGATGGGGAATATGGCAGGCTGAGTGATGGTTTTAAAATTCACCAGAGATGGATGCGCATGACTTCACTCCCATTTTATTAGTAAAGCAAGCCACATATATGCTATCATATTCTATGCCCAGAAAAATTGGGACAGTTTGTAAGATTCTTAACTGCTACCAAATATAGTTCAGCTATCTCTTTTCTGTTCACAGAAGATTCCTTGATATTTAATACTAATACATTTTTGTTCTGTCTACAACATATGTCATCTAGACATTTTCAAATGGGTGTGGTCTCTTGGTTTACCATTATTGAGAATTAAATTAAGATTTGTTATGTTATTGTTCTTTCTTGTTTCCTTTTGTATTTTTTTCTATCTCATGTGTACTCATGCTGAGGATATTCCTCTAACTACCTTGTAAAGTTCCCTTCAGCCTTAAAGTATTCAGAAGCAATTTTTTTATTAGATACTTTAGTTTTTGGCATAGTATTTTCATTCTAGTCAAACTATTTTTTTCTAATGTTTACAGAATCACCTAGTCACACGTACAAGTTTGTGAAATTAATACTGTAGAATTTGGGTGTTCGTTCATTCACATTCATTCAAGTTAATAATTGGTTCTATAATAAAGTATTCACAGAAATTTTATGGAGGATGGTTCTTATGTAAATGCTGACAAAGGAAACTGCCATGCTGATCAATAAGAATGCTTTTACTCTTCCAAAGAACTTTCTACTATTTGAACAATTATCTATGATTGAATCGATGCAGGAAAAGCTTGTCTTCTTATACTGCATTATTGAAAGTTAGCCCATACTAAATACCTTTAAAAACTGTCTTGGAAAGAGTAGAAAATACATTTGAAGGAAGATACAACAACTGCCATTTCCCTAAAAAGATCTGGGCCCAATTTCCTAAACAGGTTGTTAGAAAATGCTTTTGTCTTGGCTTTAGAGCCTTATTTTGTTGGATTCCCCCCTGCATCGCCAATATTTTTGTCCTCCTTTTCATCTGTAGGGAATTTTTTCCACTACATTTCAGCCAGAAGGGCAGGAGAGCAGCTGTCTCCACTGGAGAAACCAATTATTTGCCAAATGAATGGGCTTTTGCCTGGATTCACTGGCCATTTTCCCCAACACCTCAGGGTACCATGTAGTCTTTGTAATAACCAAAGCCTTGTTCAGATCATGTTCAGATTTAATTCTACCTTTACTAGATGTAAAAATACGTTTATTACTTTCACTTTGTTAGGTAGGCTTCTATATAAGCAAACAAGTGCAATGATGGATTTTCTCAGAAGTGGATAAAGGTTGAAGACAGGGAATATTATACAAACTTCAGGTCACATAAGATCTGGGATCTTCCATGTTAAAAACATTTCAAATTTTTATAATCTCAGCAGCATGTAAAATCTTCTAGTCCACTGCTTCTGCAACTTGATCTTTCTTTTTGCTTTTACATTTTATTTTAATGACTCTTACATATGAAAGGGGTGTCAGGATAGTATGCTTCTGATAGGACTAAATAATTCAGATTTTTAAAATGAAATATTGAGTGACTTACATAGATATTCATTGATTTTGTATCAATTTAATATAACTGGATATAAAAATCGTCTTGCACAATACAGCATATTTAAAAAGTATTTGGTGAATAAATGTGTGGCCCACCTATTGAATTAGTCTTGAAAAAAGATTGTGCATTCTGGACTGCTTTTCAGTAGTTCTAAATTTTATGTTCTACCAGTCTATCAAAGAATCGAGATTATCTTTGGAAGATTTGAAAAATTTTAATTTTTCTAAATGTATTCATATTTTAAGCATATGTTTAAAATCTTAATAATTATTATAAATAAATCCATGTCACACTACACAACAATCCTGTCATGAAATATATTCCTCCTCTACTGGCATAGGTTTTTGGTGTAAATTTATTTTTAGGACAAAAACTTTTGTAGCACTGACACTATTGTAAAAAAGATGAATTTATCATAATACTTGTAGAGATTGATGATAACTATATTCACTGGATTAGCTTTAAAAATTGTGCCATTTAGATGCAAAAAAAAAAAAAAGAAAAAGAAACCCATACCCTCCGAGGTAATAAAATGGCAAGAAGAGGAAAATTTCCAGACATTGTTTTGAAATATACAGGGAGTTGCACTGGAATTGACACTTGGAAGAATCTGAAAACCATGACAATAGTTCTATAAGGGATGGTAATTTGGCTATATAATTAAATTGGAATGTGTTCAGTAAGCAGATGTGTGCAAATAAAGAAGAATCTAAGCTCCGGGTTGGCACTTCTTGATCTTTCTTTTGTTTGCTTTTTTACGAGGACACCCCATGGCTTCTTGTTGCTGCAGCCTTGTCATTGCTGCTTTTCTCCTCACTAAATTAGCTTCGAGTGCTAATGTGCTCCTTAGGTTTCTTCTAGGCCTCCCCGGCTGCAGAGTTCCATTTTGTCAACAGATGGCGTAAGGCACGATTCTCCATGCTCATTGACTTCAGAGCATTTCGCTCTTGCTGCCCTAGAGTTGTTTTGAAATTATTTCCACGCTATGTAGAACAGAAACCAACTTCATCAGATTACACATAATATTGTGAGATGTAACCGAATCTGGAAATGAAGTGAAGACCAACGTTCCTTTGTGGTTCACTTTTTTATTTCTTATAAAACAAATGACATAAAGAGAAGAAATATAAACAAATATGCATGTATTTTTTAACCTATCACATTGTACTATCTGATACTCTTCTCCTATAATTATAAAGATATAATCCTGTAAGGCAAGGCCCAAATTGCCCCCAAAGTGTAGATGACATTCTGTGCACAGATAATTTCCAGCAAGTCGTGGTGACTGTTAGTTTGCTTATATAAATTGGTCGTTGCAACCCATTATATTTTAATGTCAAGATAATAACATATGGTCTAATATATGCTTGAAAATAAAAAAAAGAAAAGAAAATTCAAATATACGAAAGCAATTGAGACAGAGGATTCAAATAATTTAGGCTATGAGTTGCTTTAGATGCCATTGAGTTTAAACTACTATCTATTGATAAGTAAATGGAAATCCAGGGATACACACCCAACTTGTCCAAATCTCAAGAGCACCTTCTGTGCTTTCATGATTTCTATCTCTGACAATAGAGATGTATTAAATATTTAGTGCTAACATTTATCCTGTCTCCACCTTTTCTGGTAAGCTGGATAAAAAAACACTAAGTAAAGCAAAAGGTATTTCTTTTTATGAATACTTGGAGATTTGACACTAAAAGTTATTTGTTAGATAAATTATTTACTTGCAGAACTGTCTAGTAATCCCAGAACTGAAAGGATCTCTTTTGCATAGACTAAGAAGTTTACAGGCCTCCTCATTTGAATGTGAAACTCATGTTTAGTATTGTGTTGATGACATTACTGAAAGATGGAAAGTGTTTTCCTTTTTCCAAGAGGCAAGAAAGATTATGGAGAGGAAAGGGGTTGAGAGAAGGGGAAAAAGAAGGAAAACGGAGAGAAAGGAGAGACAAGAAAAGGAAAGGAAAAGGAGGGTGACTCAAAATCAATATCCTGCTTCTCAAACTTCTGACTATCCTTTTGTTTATCTCTGAGATACCTATGCAGAATTCTAATTGAAATTGGTATTTCCTTTTACCTACATATTTTTGTCGCTTGTAAGTTCTCTTCAAAATGTTTATTTTGTAACTTTATTGAATTCTTACTGGCAGAAATTGAATTTCTAAGAAAGTATAAAGGATATTGAACTTTAGAAATTTTCAACAATGTCAAGAAGAAAAAATCTATTTATAATGTTTAAAGCTTTTGTGTAATTTTCTTATATATCACACACTACTGCATTATATACACTATTTGCATAATAAAGTTTAACATTTATGAATAACTTCACAGATTCATATGCTTCATTCTCCCCTAATGACAACATTATTAGCTCAACTATTTAATATATAAGCACAGCATGAGGCTGCAGAAGCATTAAGTCTATAAAAAGAAGTGTAAAACTTGATAAGAAAATCAAATTGTTATTTTCCTATACACAGGGTTGGAATATCTTGGGCTTCCTGCCCCTTTATGTTTTATTTTCATCTTCTCTTTCTTTATATTAAAGCACTTATATCTAATGTGTGTTACATCGACCTTTAAGTCAAATTCATTTGATAAATGATTTTACAGAGTGGTTTATTTATGTGTTAAAACAAGATATACTTTTTCCAGAAAATCACTGTGCAAGAAGACCCTAAAGTGTGGGAGGTGCACAGCTGGCCAGGTTGTTTTGAGATTAACCTCAAGAATGTACTCCTCAATATGTTAAAACCAACCTGCAGACCACGTTGAAAATAAACAGTAAGAATTAAAATCCAGGTCTTCTTTTTCAAGTTCATCCAGTTATTTATGCGGTTTTGAAAGAACTGTGAGAAACTAAATCATATAATGAACACCAAGAATGGTAGAATGAACATCCAAATGGTGTGGTCAGTGATGTCTACCTAGACTCATTCGATGATATTAGGGACACACTATTGAAGCCCAAATGTGTGAAAAACCCCTCCATTCCAACCATGGAATGGGAAAGAGGCCAACAGTTTCTAGGCTGTTGCGTGAGAGTTGGGGTCAGGTCACTTGTAAAGTTGGAGCCATTAATACAAAAGACAAAATCAGAAAGTATTATTTATTTTGTTAAGTAATGAAAAATATAGTGCAAAATTTGGAATAAAGCCAAAGTGTGAGTTTAGACCATTATGAAAATTTCAAGTAAATTAATTTAAAGTTAAGGAAAGAATTGAAAATCCTTTTTATGTTATCTATTTCAATTTTCATTCAAAAATATTACTGGAATTTAGGCCAAATGAATACTTAATAATTCAAAGAGATAATAAATACTTGTTAAAAGCAAAAACTGTCCTAGGTTTTACATTACTCAAAGTTCTTGTTCTCCATTTAAATATAAAAGCATGTTGCATACAATGGTTATTTTGCCTAACACCCTTTTCTTCCCTCCTTCCTCCCTTCTTCCTTCCCTCCCTCCCTCTCTTTTTCCTCTCCCTCCCTTTCTTCTTTCCTTTCTTTCTCTCTTTTTAACAAAACAAGTTTATCCTATAGTTTTCGACATAAAATTAATTTAAGTTGTTCTCAATGGACTGACTCTTCCCACAAGTACTTATTTTCAATCTTGTCATCACAGCATCCATCACTAAACCAGCCTGACTGGTTCAGGAAAGAGCTCATTATTTAAGTGTGCTCCATTATAGAACTACTTAAATTTTAAAAATCAAGATTATAAGGTAATAGTATTGATAGCCAGTTGCGGTGGTACACACCTGTAATCTCAGTACTTGGGAGACTGAAACAGGAAGATCACAGGTTTGAGGCCAGCACACAGTAATTTAGAGAGACTCTGTTTCAAAGTGAAAAATAAAAAGGGATGAGGTATAGCTTAGAGGTAAAGTACCTTGGGATCAATTTCCAGTATTAAAAAAAAAAATAGCTAAAAATATTTTAAAAAGTAAAAAGTGTTAGTAATGGTAAATTAGGTATCTGGTCCTTAAGGGTAACTTTATACTATGGAATACAGAATTCCTGAGCATGAAACTAAACAGAAACCACTGGTACTAAGAAATGAAGAAAAGATTCTTACATTGCATTCATAGCCCATCTCTCTTTTTCCCCAATCTATACCTTGGATTTGTCAGATAGGTGATTTTCCTTTGATATTTATTATTATTTAAAAAATATTTTATTAGAATTTATTATTTGTAACATTAAATATTCTAATGTGAAATTCAAGAGGATATAATTACCAAAATAATTTAAAATTACAAGATAATATAGATAAGTATTAAGATAAATAGTATTTCATTGCAAAGTCTAAGAAAATATCTCACATCTAGAGAAATACAGGTATAAGTACTCAAATTAAAATTATTGCAGAAACGTAGCATTACCCTATAAAATATATTATTTTCAGAATCTGTAAAGACTTGCCAGTTGCAAGATCTATTAGGATCTAAAATGCAAGTTAACTGGGAGATAGAGACACTTGAGACATTAAGATGATTACCAAGCTATTTCAACTAAAATTCATAGAAGCTGATGCTTTTGAGAAAATTATTGAATATTATAAGCCTCCAATTATTTATAAAGTTAGAGTAATGATAGCATCATAGGATAGTTTTTAAGATGTGATGAGATATTAAATGTAAAAATTTTGTGGCACAATTCCTGGAAGCATTTGTTGTTTTATTTATCTTTGTTTTTGTTTTGCTTATTTACTCATTAATTTTGGTGCTGAGGATCGAAACCAGGGGCATTTTATCTTCTAGCTATACTCCCAACCACTTTAACTTTTATTATTATCATTATTTTTTTTTATTTTGAAATAGTGTGTCACTAAGTAGCTGATGGTCTTGCTAAGTTGTTGAGCCAGACCTTAAACTTGTGATCCTCCTGTCTCAGTCTCCCAAGTAGTGGAATTACAGTTATGCACCACCACACCTAGATTCCCTGAAAACATTATAAAAAGTGGCTACCATTCTGCCCCTAAATTTTTTATATTGTAATCAAAAGAAGTTGAAAAGCATAGAAAGATTTCAGGGCTAGCAGAAAATGTAGAACTCTTAATAAATATGTCAGCATCCCATGAGGACTAGTCTTATACTGTGGGGTTGAGTCTAGGCTGGCACCCAGACCAGAGCCCTTCATAGGCAAGTGAGCAGAAAGATGGCAACAGGCAAATTCCAGATCACTTTCTAGTGAACAAAGATTTATTGATACATTATCTGTGTGGCTGAGGAAGACTCAGCCCTTCAGTGGGCTGGAGCGGCCAAGGATTTTGTTGCAGAATGACCCCTTAAGTAGCTCTAGGGATTAACAGGAGTAGAACGACTGATCAAAAGTACTCTATGCCTCACCCACCCCAAACTCATCCTCATCGAAGAAACCTGTCCTCTTTTCAAGAAAACAGAATATTTGAGTTGATATATGGCGTGAAAGAAGGACTGCCAAATTACCAATTACCTCTTCCCATATTCCCCGGACTCTACTCCCAGGATAATGTTTATCTACCAGAAATGATGTGTTTCAAGATAGACCAGAGTTAATGTCTCTGACCGGACATTGGTTCCTATGCCTGGAAACAACAAAAGAAAATGAGGTTAGGGCTCGCAGCACCATCCAGAAAGGATGCGAATTACAAGGATCAAACATCCCCGAGCTGTCAATTGGACTCAGATTGCTTAGGATGTCTGTCTCCTGGCTCTTTCCATTGCACGGAGGACTCCTTTAGACCTGCTTAACCTCTTCCAAAGATGTTGTATCACAAGAGTATATTATTTTTTTGTTGTTGTTCTACTCAAAGTAGTAGTGCACTTTATCATTATTTATTCAACTGATCTATATTGATTACAAAACCAAAATTTAACCCAAATTAGGAATAAAAGAAGCCAGGTTGCTTTTCTTTATTGACCAGCACAAGACTGTCTCTAATTCACACACTAAAAATATTATATGCTTCACCCAAACATTCAAAATCATGTATACTTTTCCCTTCTCAGATAAGATAATTGAATTTGCATTTATTGAAAAAATCCCTAAGCTGGGCTTGGTGGTCCATGCCTGCAATCCAAGTATTTGGGAGGCTGAGACAAGAAGACGGCAGGCTTCTAGCCATCCTTAGCAACTTAGTGAGGTCCTCTGCAACTTAGTGAGACCTCTTTTCAAACAAAAAATGGCTGAGTGTATATCTCAGAAGTAGAATGCCCTTGAGTTCAATCCCCAGTACAAACACACACACGTACACACACACACACACACACACACACACACACACACACACACACACACTAACTAAATACGAGCTATATTTTTCCCCACTACGCAGCTTAAGTTCCTCAGGCAGGTAGAGGTGCATGTCAATGCTTCACAATAAGAGCTGTGCCAGGCATAAAACATCAATAAAATGAAGTCTAAATCTCCACAGCAAGCATAAGGATGAGACCCTCCCAGAATCGGACCATTACACAGTCCTCCCTGGAGGAAGGTTCAATTGCTTTACTAAAAATATTTTTAAATGTGACCATCTCAGTTACAATTCCAAATCTCATGTAAAAGGAAAGCTAATGTTATTTTCTCTGTAGAGATGACCTGTCTATCCGGGAAGAAATGCCATTAAAATATATAACCTCACTCTTAAAGTTGGTTATAATGAAAAGATCATTGCTTTCTAAAATAGAATTAAACATGGCAATACTCCGAGGCCTTCTTGAAACAGAAATATCAAAGAGCATTGAAAAGCCATCCTAAATGTGGCCGAATCCAGGAAGGCCTGCCTTAATTTCACCACTAGTGGCCAAGGTAAAATGGCCAGATGTCTCAGCTTGACAGCCCAGGCCTTGCTTCTTAATGGGCTGGCTGTTGGTCGACTGAATTTTGTCAGATTACAGTGCAGTCTGATATTGTTTGACATCCATCCCCTCTCTCTGTGTCTCTGCCTGCTTCCCAGATCCTAGCCCTCTGTCCGTCTATGGTGCACATATATGCAGGTTCATCAAATCCCCATCAACTCCAGGGCAGCCCAATCTGGCACATGAACAGTATGTTGAAATGATAAAACCTTTTGTTTAGTGCCAGAGTTCTTATTAAGCCAACCACCTGGTTCCAAAACACATCTACCCAGGGCACCGAAAGCTGTTTGTGAGCAATCCGCATGACATTTTTGTGTGGCGCTGAACTTTTGTAGTTTTGTTTTGCTTTTGATAATCAACCCTTTTTCATGTGCCTACAACTGTTTATCTTCCAATTACAGATTTTCTCTAGATGGAATTAGGTTTGTGTACAGTCCCCAGCACCACACACAAGTGGATGAATGAAAACTTTGGCTAACAAAGTGAGTGATATAAAGTTTATGTGAAATAGACATCATAATAGTTTGCACTTTGTTTTTTAAAGCATGTGTCAGAGTTTGAGAGTATATAAAGAATATTACTTGCCAGGTGTATGCCTATAATCTGAGAAACTTAGGAAACTGAGGAGAATCATAAGTTCAAGCACAGCCTCAGATACTTAGCAAGGCTATCAGCATCCTTCAAAAAACAGGGATATGTACACAATGGAATTTTACTCAGCCATAAAGAACAACGAAATCATGTTATTTGCAGGGAAATGGATGGAACTGGAAAACATTATGTTAAGTGAGATTAGTCAGGCACAAAAAGTAAAAAATCGTATGCTCTCCCTAATATGAGGAAGCTAGGGAGAAAATGGGATAAGGGGGAATCCAGATGAAGAAGGGGAAATCTTAGGTGAGCAAAGAATTTGACTTAACAGAAGGTTATGGGAGAGGGGAAACACCCTAATGCACATGATGTGCTTTCACAAACATATGAAAGTCAATCACTAAACTGAACTTGAGAAGGAGGGAGGGCGAGGAAGTGGGGCAGGAATTGGGGAAGGGTTAAATGAGAAGTGTGTGCATGTATGCCTTTATCAGCTTGTACCTAACAAAGATGTATGATTACAATGCACTAATTAAAAAATAAAATTAAAAACAAACAAAAAAAATAAAAAGGGTTGGGATGTAACTCAAAGTTAGAGTGTCCCCAGGTCCAATTTCCACTAACAAAAACAAGAAAAAAAGAATATTACTACTATTCAACTTTGTATAATACATACTATGTGTACTGCTTTTGCTTAAAACATAGAGATGAGAGAAAACTCAAGTAGCTTAAAAGACTTCACGATGGGTTGGAAAAGGCTTCAAAAATGTCAGAAATATTAGTAGAATTTGAAAAAATGAAGAAGACAGGGAAGATTTTTAAAAACGACACTGGCCTCCTGAGATCTTTAGCAGGAAACTGAATAGAGCCTGCTCCAGTGTCTGAACTTCAGAACCTAAGAGATGGTAGTGACTGCTTCCGAATGCGACTTGTGCCTGCTTGTTCTACAGCAATAGAAAGCTAACTCGCAATGTGAGTATCGCGGTGAATGTAGTAGGCTCATAATATACTGCTCTTCTGACTACAGGTCACCATTTCTTTCTTTTACTGACACATTCAATGTGCCTTCTTGATGTCCTACTTGAAAATCAGGAAGATGCTCTTCATCTCTCTCTAACCAAGGAGTAGCTTTTGACACACACACAGAATCCCATCCATCACTTTCTTTTTTTTTTTTTTTTTTTTTTTTAATTTTTATTGTAGTAATTCGTGCAATATAGTGTACATCTTTGTTAAGTACAAATTGTTAACAACATATTTGCACACAATTCTCATTTGACCCCTTCCCCGATTCCCTCCCCTTTCCCATTCCCTCCCCCTCCCTCCCCCTAAGGTCCACTTCAGTGAGTGACCTTGTTATGATTGTGTAGGTACATCATGTGCTTTAGGGTGTCCCTCTGCCCCCATGCATCCACTACAATTAAACCAACTTCTTTGCTTATTGAGGATCTCTCTTTTTCATCTGGAGACCCTCCTATGCCCCATCTTCTCCCTAGCATCCACATAT